>JAVFBZ010040587.1:0-10649 GCA_032466195.1 Katharina tunicata
TTGTAAAATATCAGTGAATCTGATAGAAAGACAAGGAGGAACCTAGTAAAACATCACTGAATCTGATAGAAAGTCCAAGAGGAACCTAGTAAAACAGGACTGAATCTGGTGGGAAGCCAATGAGGAACCTTGTAAAATATCAGTGAATCTGATAGAAAGACAAGGAGGAACCTAGTAAAACATCACTGAATCTGATAGAAAGTCCAGGAGGAACCTAGTAAAACAGGACTCGATCTGATGGAAAGCCAAGGAGGATTCTTAAACAGCACGTGTTCAATATTTTGGAAAGTCAAGGAGGAACCTAGTAAAACAGGACTGGATCTGAAACTAAATTCGGTCTTGGCTTTTTCATCAGATCCAGTCCTGTTTTTACTAGGTTCCCCCGTAGTACTTATTAAATGTGGAAAATAAATTTCTATCGACCAAGTGACTTTTATCATAAGGCCATATTTGTATATTATGCAGTAGATTTGAAATCATGTTGACGGGTACTTGTGTGGGAGCTAATCTTTCATTTAGCATCACAAAATGTTAAGAAAAAATGGTGTTAACATTTTGTGATGCTAAATGAAAGATTAGCTCCCACACAAGTACCCGTTAACATGATTTCAAATCTACTGCATAAAGGAAAAATGGTGTTTATTTCAAATGAAGTTTTCAGTTTTTTTTACTTTATGAATACGGGCCCAGGTAAATAGCCCCTACAAAATACGCATAAATATGGCATAAAGTAGCCCCTATCAGTGCGCCGATTCTGCGATGGCCTTTGCGTTGTATGAACCTTACTAAACGACTTTACTATCACACTTTATGAAATCGATACTGAACATTTTTGGTATCAGTGCGTTAGTAAAGGAGCCGAAAGCCACGAGAAAGCTAATGTTGTAACTAGAAATGGAGCGCATGTGCGATGTCTACCTGGTATACACAAACATTTTAACACCTTGTTTCGAGCAGAGAAGAGGAGCGGATCGATGGACCATCTGTTTCTGTGCTATGTGATTGGTGGAAACAAAGGCAGTTAATTGTTCATATCAATCTAGTTTATAGCTTATATTTAACATAGGCCTACCGGAAAATCGCGTTGCTTTTCACATAATGTGACAATACACGTATTAGACTTGTCAAGAGGTAACATTCTACTGAGCTAAGTGCACTTCTAAATACGCTAATCGCATTGAATAGGCGACCAGTATACAACAATGGAGAATTCGTACTTGAGTTTAAGGTTCCATTCTCATTCGTTCTCATTCTGATCAACATTCTCACTCGTCCTCAATCTGATCAACATTCTCACTCGTCCTCAATCTGATCAACATTCTCACTCGTCCTCAATCTGATCGACGTTCTCACTCGTTCCCATTCTGATCAACATTCTCACTCGTCCTCAATCTGATCAACATTCTCACTCGTCCTCAATCTGATCAACATTCTCACTCGTCCGCAATCTGATCGACATTCTCACTCGTTCCCATTCTGATCAACATTCTCACTCATTCTCAATCTGATCCACATTCTCACTCGCTCTCAATCTGGTCAACGTTCTCACTCGTTCTCAATCTGGTCAACGTTCTCAACGAACTATAGTATCTATTCTACCATATAGAATGTTATATTTTTTGTGTCTAAGAAAGTGACCATTGTGCGATAACACTCTCTGAGAACATTTTGCTGGATGAGACCCTTGCGGGAATTGATGTTTAAAACTAGAATCTGTTCAATCTGAGAGATTGTTATCCCAAAAAACGAAAGTGCTGTACATAAAATGTTATCCAAGAGTTAGATTAAAAGTAGAGCATCACCTTTCACCAACTCGGATGTATTTTTAGGTTTAATTTTTCAGATATTTTTTAATATTTAACGATCCTATCTGTTATTTAATGATATCAGGTGTTTTTCTTTTTTTTACCATTAGTTGTTAATATCGTAAAATATTTATTAATATTGATAGTCTGTAATAAGCTGATATCGGTCGATATTTTTTATATTACCAGGTATTGAATCGTATGGTAAAACATTTATTTGGAATTGTATTATAAGACTTCTCGTTTTTACGCTAAAACTTAGGGTTGTATAGTAACACTCCTCGTTTGTTACACTAAAACTCAGGAGTGTATAGTAAGACTATCCGTGTGCTACACCATAACTTATGGTTGTATAGTAAGACTACTCGCGTGTTTCACTTACAAATAGGACTGTACAGTAGTAACACTCCTCGTGTGCTACACTATAACTTAGGATTTTATAGTAACACTCCTCGCGTGTTTCACTTACGAATAGGACTGTACAGTAACACTCCTCGTGTGCTACACTATAACTTAGGATTGTATAGTAACACTACTCGTGTGTTACGCTAAAACTTAGCATTGTATAGTAACACTACTCGTGTGTTACACTATAACTTAGGATTGTATAGTAACACTCCTCGTGTGTTACACCATAACTTAGGTTTGTATAGTAACACTACTCGTGTGTTACACTATAACTTAGGATTGTATAGTAACACTTATCGTGTGTTACACTAAAACTTAGGATTGTATAGTAACACTACTCGTGCGTTACACCATAACTTAGGATTGTATAGTAACACTACTCGTGTATTACACCATAACTTATGTTTGTATAGTAAGACTCGTGTATTACGCTAAAACTTAGGATTGTATAGTAACACTCGTCGTGTGTTACACTAAAACTTAAGGATTGTATAGTAACACTCCTCGTGTGGTACACTAAAAACAGTAAAGTACTGTTTTTGTACCGTAAGATTCCCGTGTGCTTTACTTACTAATAGTATAGTACAGTAACACTACTCGTGTGCAACACGAACTAATGATTCGCAAATTATTATTGGCAGATTCGCTGGTTCGTTTGTATATCGGATAATCCAGGTAATTCTACAATGATAATTAATTGAAGGCAAACTTCGTGTTCCCTATATTAAACCAAATGTCTATTTGTTTACAGTTTTACACATTCTTAATGTCTTACCTGCATGATTTCGCTGTAAAGTAATTAATGCACCGCCAAACAGTACTCTATTTAATGAGTTTTGTGAATGGTTGTTTTTTAGATAGAGATCCCTTCCATACACTTCATATTTCAATAAATTACAACAATATTCAGTTTGTCACGTAGACATGGCGAATACGTAAGGGACTCAATTCAAAAGATGGGTTTGTGAAGCATGTGTGCCGTTAATCTTAATGTCAGGAGTCATAAAGTGCCAAGTATCTATGGAAGCTCATTGCGGCCATCGTGTTCTCGGGTTCTCGACCCCGAGAACGCGAGATTGTAGTTAAAATCTCGAGTTCTCGGGTTCTCGACCCCGAGAACGCGACATTTTAACTGGAATCTCGAGTTCTCGGGTTCTCGACCCCGAGAACGCGAGATTGTAGTAAGAATCTCGTGTTCTCGACCCCGAGAGCGCTAGATTCTAACTGCAATCTCGGAGATCCAAATTAAATCTCACGTTCTCGGGGTCGAGAACCCGAGAACTCGATGGCCGCAATGAGCTTCCATAGTTATCGTGTTTCCTAATAATTGAAAAGTCACGGCGTTTACATTGTAATGGTATATATTAACAATAGTTGATTTGTTGTAGATTTTATAGTTGTAGTTGTTCATATTATTATTATCATTAATACAATAGTATTTACTACCGGTAGTCTAGCAGTTGTCTAAGTTCGAAGTCATAGTATTACATGTATTACATTTATTTCCGGTACAACGTCACGGGCTGGATCATACTAAGACCGTTCTCATGCAAAGCAAATTATAATATTTATATTATAATAGTATTTATGTTGGAAGATAAATGTACAGCAATGCTATTTGTAACAATTCTATTCCAGCACTTGTCGACCTCTAGCGCATGGCAAGGGGCCCTCTTTTGCAAATGTCACCTTGAAAACAAAGTCATGTCACTTGTGCTGTTACTCGTGGTCTTTATGCAACCATAGCAACATCTTACCATGTGCTCCGGTAATATTCGGTAGCAGTCCATTCCCCTGAATGCAGCTGGCGCACCTGGGCGCAGTTTTTTGGCTTAAAAGACCTACCATCCACACCCTCATTAATAGTGTTATTGTTCCTCTTTCCCCCTTTTTGACCCTCACCTATGCCAAAAAATTCAACTGGAAACAATCCTAGCTTGGGGCATGATATATCAATGTAAAATTATCTTCTTGCCCCCCAATATTGTCGTTCATTTATAATGACCTTGTCATTTATAAATTAAATGACCTTATCACATACATCTGTGTTCGTGTTTCTCATTTTTGTCAAACTGAGCTCGTCTTTGATCAATATTGTATGGACTCTCTAACATAAATGGTATTATATCTATCTTATAGTTTACCCTGGAACATAATTACAATAATTTAATAGATTTGTTTATCTTCTTAGCATCTAGATCGAAAAACTCCACTGGAAATATACCACACGTTTTCATGCATTGAGTCTTGAGCTACGTCTAGTGTCTCAGCTTCTAGTTAACGGATTATGTTATACGTTATTGTCACGAAATATTCTATTTGTAGCAAAGGAATAGTATTTAACGGAATTTCTATCTCCTCAACGGATATAAGATTCTTTAAGGTAAATGTTCCGTTTAAGGAAACGTTTGGGGCACTCTTAGACAACGTGTCGATTGACAAAGCGAAGTTTTCAGGGGAATGGACTGCTACCGTTTCAATCTTGATGAATGTTTCTATATGTATATTATATCTAACACGCTTCTGTCTCTAAATTTTACAGCTGTGCGAACCGTATCTGATCGGAAGCCTTTTAACCAATACACATCCAGAAGAAAGTTCTTAACGTTTGCTCAGCCAATCACCATCATGATAAGACCACAACCCATTTTATCAACCAATCTCTATTAAGATAAGATCACAGACCATTTGATTAACCAATCAGCATTCAGATATGATCACAGCCCGTTTGCTCAACCAATCACCATCAATAAAAGGCCTTAACCGATTTGCACAACCACTCACCATCGTGCTAAAATCGATAACCATTCGTTCATCTAATTAGTGACCCGATCAGCCGTGGAAAGTTTACAGCTATATCGTTGACAAGTCAAAGTATCTCACGAGAGCTGAGGGAAACCAATGGCGACATGGAAACGACACTGTCATGTAGCTTATATCAAGGTGCTAAAGAGCGCCCAGTAAGCTTGATGCAATAGTTTATATTGATTTTTGTGGAGACGAGTAGGAAGTATTAACAAATGCTGGGGAGAGCTAAATTTACTGTGATAACACATGTTTAAACTCAAGCGTCAATCACAAATCAACACTGAATTGAAACTGATCGATTTACTAACTAAATTAAGTCTTGTCCAAGGATCGACTTATCTTTGTCCAGCCCTACGATTAGTTTGGTCTCTGCTCAGTTTAAGCATTTGTCGATTTTCTGTTCATTCAAAGGATCTATTTGTTTACAGCTTCCTTCAAAGATCTGTTAATTTTCAACTGAAATCAAGCAAAGGTTTATTTTCTTTTCAGTCCAATGGTCTATTTATCCCCAGCTCGGCTCAATGATATGTTTGTTCCCAGCTCGGCTCAAGGATCTGTTAATTCGCAGCTCGGCTCAAGGATCGTTTTATTCCCAGCTCGACTCAAGGATCTGTTAATTCCCAGTTCGGCTCAAGGATCTGTTTATTCCCAGCTCGGTTCAAGAATCTGTTTACTCTCAGCTCGGCTCAAGGATCTGCTTATTCCCAGCTCCGTTTAAGAATCTGTTCATTCCCAGCTCGATTCAAGTGTCTGTCTATATCCAATGAATCTTAGTCCACCTTAATTTTGCTACTGCTCGTAATATATATGACCTAGCAAACGGAAAGAAGAGGTACATACGTCTGCAAAATTATATGTGAAAATTCATGTTTAATCTGGCTATACTACTTCAACGTAGTTTCAAATTTTGTTGAAACCATTGAATGATTAGACCATTCAGTCAAAATGTCCACAACTTGTAAGCAATGCGTCGTTAATCGGTAACTGCCTAGATAGGCTATCGTCATCCGGGAAACAACCCACGAGAAACAATACGGAAGACAACACAAACATAACTGCAAATGTAAAGATTTGTACGAGGTGGATTCCATTATCTTGTCAGATTTCTTAGGAACGTATTCCCCGACGTGGGAAGGGCACATACAGCTAGGATTATAGACCATCGCTTGGAAACTTGATGTCGGGAAGATAAAGTTAGAAGACAGCAAGTCTTTATCATTATGACTCCGGCAATAGTTCGGAAACTGTACATTTGATTGAAACGGCTGTAAGGGGATTACTGAGTCAAGAAACAATTATATGTTTTGAGGAAAGGTTTATGAACCAGCGATTGCGGAAATAAGACTTGATTCTCATTCGATGATGTATAGCCGACATATCGGTAGAAATAAAGAAAACACAGACATGTTACCTTCAATTCCCAGCGCTCAGGCCATGTCCCGGCTGAAGCACCACTTTTAGCTTGTTATTAAGAAGCTTCTCGCCAGAGGGTGCGCGTGTATTAAACGTTTGTGGAAACAGATTAGAAAGATAAAGGATGTTCTTAACCGTTTCATTAACAAATAAGTAATATTAAAGCCATTCATAGAAAACGCTTGTAAACCATGTCAACAAACCTCAGTAGTTGTTATGTTACGGAATCTTGGACAAGTCTTGCAAGCAAGATAGCCTGTTCCGGAGAAACAAATGTTACAGAAGACTGGCTAAGGCTTGGAACAAATGCCATGTCTGCCATTCCGTACAAATTCCCCTTGTCTGTGACCATATTGTCGGCAATGGTCATGTCGCTGGCAGCCATTGTTGGCACATTCAGTAACATTCTAGTGATCTTAGCGGTGTGTGTCAGCAAAGATCTCCAGAATGCTAGGTCTGCCTTCATCGTTAACATGGCGATAGCCGACCTTCAGGTGACGGCGGTGGCGGACCCTTTTAGTGCAATAGGTGAGTGTATAGTTTGTCAAAACGCCAATTTCAATTTATTTTTTGAGAATCTAAATGTGATATTTTCCGTATTTTGGCTTGCCTATAACAAAAAGGCACCTGGTTAGTGGCTGGGGATGTTTCCGCGGCGTCTCGAGTGTAGCTGCCGAGAACTGTAGCCCTTGCTTAACAATGCGGAGACATACGGGCTACAGAGTTTTGTCATAGTTGTCCAGTACTGTGAGATTGCTCGTGAACTGCGCCACACGAATTCCGTGATCATTTTTGTGAACTGCTCAATAACGGTTCGAGACTTTACAGGCCAGGTGGTTTTTGCGTATAATGCAGTTCAAAAGAAACATTTTCAAACAAAATATGTCTATGGGAGATTTAAACAAAGGTCGTAAAGTAGATATTTCAGCTAAAAGTGTTTACGATTGAGTAATAGAAATTTACTTATGACATATTTTTTGTCCACGTATAAGGTAAGACATTTTTTTTGCCCACCTATAAGGTAAAGCCCAACATTCTTATCTTAATTCCCGACATTAAGATCTGCTGCAATTAAAAAAAAAGTTATTTTTGCAATCGACTAGGTACAGTGTCTTTAAATGTTTCCTCTGTGTCTTCAGTAGCTGGCGATGTTTGATTATCTTCTTTGAGCAACATCAAACTCATTATTCATGCCACGTAGGTTGCATTTAAAATATTTACTGTGTCTTTGAGGCGTGTCCGGTAGGTGCGGAGACCCCTGTGTGTTTTTTTACGACGTTTCTCGGGTTTTCGTCAAACATTGGCATTGCAAAGTCGTCATATAAATTAAATATGCTCGTATTGTCTGCAACGGATTTTTAACTTGAAGTGACTTAACATTGTATAGTTGTGTTAGTCACTGCCATCTGTCAGAATGCACGCCCGTCATATTTGTAATTGAAATACTGAGTGGGTACGGTGTTAAACACCAATCAATCAATCAATCAATCACCCAATCAATCAATCAATCAATCAATCAATCAATCAATCAATCAATCGACCAACCAACCAATCAATCGTTGAATGAATGATTCAACCAATATACTTTGAATATACGTTGTTAACTGTATTTCATCCGTTTCGTTATACTTTTTCTGTTATACTTGTAATACAAGTGTTTATTTTCTTTTTCTATGCTACACTTTACTCTCCCAATACTACACTTTACTATTTCTACACTGCACTTTATTATTTCTGCACAACATTTTACCTTCTCTACACTACGCGTTAATATTTCTACACAACACTTTGCTCTTTCAACACAACTCTTTGATATTTTTACACAACACTTTACCTTCTCTACACAACACTTCACTCTTTCTACACTACTCTTTATTATTTCTACACAACACTTTATTATTTCTACACAACACTTTAATATTTATACACAACTTTTTATTATTTCTACACAATACTTTACTCTTTCTACACAACGCTTTATTATTTCCACATAACGCTTATTATTTCTACACAACACTTTATTATTTCCACACAACGCTTTATTATTTCCACACAACGCTTATTATTTCTACCCAATACTTTACTCTTTCCACACACAATACTTTATTATTTCTACACAACGCTTTATTATTTCCACACAAAGCTTATCATTTCTACACAATACTTTACTCTTTCCACACAACGCTTATTATTTCTACACAACACTTTATTATTTCTAAACTACTCTTTATTATTTCTACACAACACTTTATTTTCTCTACACAACACGTTACTCTTTCTACACTACTCTTTATTATATCTACACAACACTTTACTCTTTGTACACAACGCTTTATTATTTTTACACAATACTTTACTCTTTCTACACAACCCCTTTATTATTTCCACACAACGCGTATTATTTCTACACAACACTTTACTATTTCTACACTACTCTTTATTATATCTACACAACTCGTTATTATTTCTACACACTTCTTTACTCTTTCTACACAACGCTTTTTTATTTCCACACAACGTTTATTATTTCTACACAATACTTTACGTTCTCTACACAGCGCTTTATTATTTTCAAACAAGGCTTATTATTTCTACACAATACTTTATTATTTCTACACAACACTTTGTTATTTCTACACAACACTTTGTTATTTCTACACAACACTTTGTTATTTCTACACTGCACTTTATTATTTCTGCACAACATTCTACCTTCTCTACACTACGCGTTAATATTTCTACACAACACTTTGCTCTTTCAACACAACTCTTTGATATTTTTACACAACACTTTACCTTCTCTACACAACACTTCACTCTTTCTACACTACTCTTTATTATTTCTACACAACACTTTATTATTTCTACACAACACTTTAATATTTATACACAACTTTTTATTATTTCTACACAATACTTTACTCTTTCTACACAACGCTTTATTATTTCCACATAACGCTTATTATTTCTACACAACACTTTATTATTTCCACACAACGCTTTATTATTTCCACACAACGCTTATTATTTCTACCCAATACTTTACTCTTTCCACACACAATACTTTATTATTTCTACACAACGCTTTATTATTTCCACACAAAGCTTATCATTTCTACACAATACTTTACTCTTTCCACACAACGCTTATTATTTCTACACAACACTTTATTATTTCTAAACTACTCTTTATTATTTCTACACAACACTTTATTTTCTCTACACAACACGTTACTCTTTCTACACTACTCTTTATTATATCTACACAACACTTTACTCTTTGTACACAACGCTTTATTATTTTTACACAATACTTTACTCTTTCTACACAACCCCTTTATTATTTCCACACAACGCGTATTATTTCTACACAACACTTTACTATTTCTACACTACTCTTTATTATATCTACACAACTCGTTATTATTTCTACACACTTCTTTACTCTTTCTACACAACGCTTTTTTATTTCCACACAACGTTTATTATTTCTACACAATACTTTACGTTCTCTACACAGCGCTTTATTATTTTCAAACAAGGCTTATTATTTCTACACAATACTTTATTATTTCTACACAACACTTTGTTATTTCTACACAACACTTTGTTATTTCTACACACAACACTTTATTATTTCTACACAACGCTTTATTATTTCTACACAACACTTTATTATTTCTACACAATACTTTACTCTTTCTACACAACGCTTTATTATTTCTACACAACACTTTACCTTCTCTATACAACACTTTACTCTTTCTACACTACTCTTTGATATTTCTACACAACTCTTAATTTTTTGTACACAATACTTTACTCTTTCTACACAACACTTTATTTTTTCAACACAACGCTTTATTATTTCTATCCAATACTTTACTCTTTCTACACAGCGCTTTATTATTTCTACACAACACTGTACTCTTTCTTTTATACACTTTACTCTTTTCCCATTACTCTCTCTTTAAATAGCTGTATACTATAATACATCTGATGTGCGAAAAACCTCACGTATAAGGAACTATTGAGAGTCTAGCCCCTGTAATTATACACTCTTCAAAAAAAGAAACGCATAACCCAAATATCAATGTAAATTTGATGGTATTCAAGGACGTGTAAATCAGCAGAAAATAAAGATACATGAATGAAATTTTGTGGAGCAATGCATTGCTATGTTGTCCATATTTCATGAGAATAACAGTCATCACA
>JAVFBZ010040596.1:0-10648 GCA_032466195.1 Katharina tunicata
GAGGTCGGTATCTTGATCTGCACGTGGTACTTGCATGTGATAGGCTGATAGTTAAGCCAGAATCCGAGGTCGGTATCAAAGCGCATGATCATGAAGACTTTTCGTTGTACATTAGTTTTACATTATTTTTGACAAGAATCGATTGGTCTTCTCCAATCTTCTCGGTAATTTAAATATATGCTTTGGACGGGAAGTTTTATGCTTAAGGACTTTCATTGTTTGACATACGTATGGACAATATGACTTTGCATTTATACAAAATAAATTTATATCTATAAGAATTACACTTTTGAGAAATATTTTTGTTACTCATCTTTTAGACTTATGGAAACGATCCTGTAGAGCACACGAGTAAATGAAGACTAACGTTTAAACTATTAAAGGAGGTAGATTGTTGGCGACAAAGTAATTTTATTCAAGTATTAATCTGAACCGTTCCAGATGTAGAAAGTTGTACTTAGAGTCTAGTATTTTTCTAATAAAACTTTGTACTAAAATTTCAGACGGTAAATTATATCATCCTGGGTTAAACGTCCATACGATGACGTATTCGATATAAAAATTGCTCACAAGGTTTTATGAGACTACTTTACAGGCGATGATTCAGAGGCAGCGATGAAACGGGTACTACACAGCTATAGGGACGAACTCGGATCTGGATCCAGGCAATACATGTAGAAGTCCTTTTGCTTCTTCTTTAAAACAGCCAACCCTTTGGTAAACTTAGATGTATTTCACAATCCCGAAAGCTCACTAAATATTGCATTCTTGGAAAGACGTGAGTTTTCAGTTTTCCAAGATATCAATGAACCATAAAATGTACTATTTATGCTTAACGCCGTGCAGAAGTTTAGTTCACCCATTTGATCAAGACATATTATACTGTTAGCCAAAAGACATCGTCCCATTCTTTCATCTCTCTGTCTAGAGACCCGTATCAATTAATGAATTAAAGCTGTAGACCAGTATTTAGAGTTATTACTTTATATACTGTACTACAAATTTTAAACATAAATTGATACATGTCCGTGTGGCTGATAAAGATGGATGGAAGAGAATGCTCAACGCTCCAAAACAAAAGTTGTTCATATAATTGGTTAAGCTTATGCCTGACACTGCACAAGGCTTTCCTTAACAAATACAAAAAATGTTATTAAAATAACCGTTCACGGTGTATTCAGACAGAGTAATGTCCCTTGCTACAAGGACACTGATGATAGACGATGGTGGAGTTGATCTTTTTGACCATTCTATCAAACTATACTCCTAAAAATACAATCTGCTATAAAATGCCAGATGGTGTTTGGCCGGTTTCAAAATGCTATTTGCTTAATTTAAGATGTTCTAAGATGTGGACAAGTTTAATTTAATTTTAATTCAACAGTAAACACAGACATGCTCACACAATAACAAGTACTAGTATTTGATATTTTAAGACCTCTTGAAAAGGTTGTGTTCCTTCAGAGCTTCAGATAGCACGGATAGTTTAAAAAGACCCTGTCCTTCGCCAGAACACAAACAGATCATGTACACACACAAACTAACAAAACAGGTAGTCTATCATTTATAAGACTAATAAGCATTTTATTAACTATATCCAATACTTACAACCCATGTGATCACATCGTTCATATTATCATGCTGTTGAGATAGTATCAACATGTAGCTCAAAAATACTTAATTCCAAACGGGAGAGTACATGGGTTGGGTTTAGAGGTGCTATGTTAGAGTTTGGCTTAAAACTTGATGACTATAATTCCAGTAATTTATTTCATTGATGAAATATAAAATACGTTGTTATAAATTTTAAAATTTATCAAAACACTGTGCGAGATAAGGCATTGTGTCTTTAAGGCAATTGAAAATCACATCATTTCACGCAGATTTATCGGATTTTCCCTTCCATATAACTTAATCCCCAGAGATTGGTTTACCCTAGTACTTTTAAAAAGAACTCTGAGAGGTGATATTTATCATTTTGCCAAACCCTCTGAGGTAAATATCACCCATCAGAGTTCTTTTAGTATTCCCATCAATTATAATGGGTGCTATTCACAAAAGATGCACAATGACCCAAATAACAATCGTGCCAAGTTGTGGATGGGGGAGGCGCGATGTTGGGGTCATAATCATGTAACACACACGGTTTTTTACTACAGCACAGCACGTTTATGCTCATGATCTAGGCCGCTTAGCCACCACCTTCTTGAGAGTCTGAACATCCACCATCTGTATATCAAAATTATTTAGGGGTAAACACAGACACGAGAAGCCTTACATTATTGAAAGTACAATCAAGGAATCACCTATAGTCCTAGAATCTGGACTCACCTTATATGGTAACTATTCAGTATTGGGTATGAGCTCCGAATTCCGTGAGCTAGGAATCACCAGGAACGCGCGATACCGCTGGCTGCTCCCGAACTGCTACCTGACAACAAAAGTCATTGTATCCATCTCAATACTAATGGGCTCGTACTCATTGATAACATGCTTATCTTTCCCATTATAACCACGCCACAATTAGAGTTAGCTGATAACGGTAATATCTGCTTCTGGATGGAAAAAGTAAATTACGTGCTTAACAAATAATGGCCTTAGAAGCTAAATCAAAATATTTTCCAACAAAATATAACAAAGCAAAACACAAAATAAATATTTAACAATTTATTTCTCTTGTTACTTATTTACACAAAACTATCAAGTTCAATAATATTAATTTAAATGTTTTATAATGTTAAATTGCATTTTGTGGCAGTGTTTATCAACCTCACAAACTAAAATCCCCAGACCACTATATCCCAGGCAAAATAAAATTAAAAAATAATTGTACAATTACTTCACTTACATAAAATCTGCTGTAGTCTACATCGACACAATGTCATTGGTTTAAATTTAAGTATCAGCCCTTAAGTACACAGGTCATGCAGTTTGTTTGCCCACAGAATATAATTACAAAATACAATAACAAAAGTAATAACATGTAAAACAGTAAAAACAAAAATAATAATAATAAAATATCTGAATTTCAGAATATGCATTAAATTTGGATAAATATAAAGGCATCATTATTTCTCTGGTTCCAATCACTATCATAACAACATTTACAAATTAAGGTTCATTGAGCACATACAATCAATTATTCGTATCAATTTTTATTTATCAAAATACACCAGTTAGAGATATTGATTAGAAGACAGTTTCTTGGGAGAAAGCGATAACATCAGGCAACAAATAGCCCAGGCCTAAAACTGAATGTCTAGCCTACAATATACTTTAAATACTTTGGTTTGAATACTTGATGAAAGTATACTAAAACCATGGAAAAGGATGTTAGTAAAACAAGTCTCTGTAGTAGTAAAAGAACAATGCAAGGATATAAGACCTGAAAATGAGTGATTGATTTGTGTTCAATGCCGTGCTCCAGGATATTTACTAATATAACGGCGGTGTATTCCAACAGTAGACAGCGACTCTAAAACAACCTAAAACTGTCATTAAAGTGCTATCTTTTAATGGAATGATAACTTTCCTCCAGTGCTAAGTATGACAGTATATAAAACCCAAAATGTGTTTTGCTATAAGTATGCACATGCATGTACTCCATTTTATTCATTGAACAGGCGTGTTGGGTGTCAAAGCGACAACTCACAATAATATTATATATGGTGAGTTTGGACGAACCACTTTGTTTACTGGTAGAATGCTTAACACTGTAAATTCAGATTTGCTTTGTCTAGAGAAAAAGTCTCGTCCAACAGATTACAGGTAGACAATCATATTAAAATGTATCTCATGTAAGTTATTGGGAGAGTATCACATTTTACTTGTATGTCCATTATTTGTAGATGAAATAGAATAATTCATAACATGCTATTATTTTGTGAATCCAAATAGAGAAAAACTGTCTACATTAATGTTAATAGAGGAAATAATTGTAATACAACATGTTGCAGCCTTCATATGAAATAAACTGACTGTTTTACACAGGGTAACTCAACAGTAAATAAACTGACTGTTTACACGGGGTAACTCAACAGTAAATAAACTGACTGTTTTACACGGGGTAACTCAACAGTAAATAAACTGACTGTTTACACGGGGTAACTCAACAGTAATAAACTGACTGTTTTACACGGGGTAACTCAACAGTAATAAACTGACTGTTTACACGGGGTAACTCAACAGTAAATAAACTGACTGTTTTACACGGGGTAACTCAACAGTAATAAACTGACTGTTTTACACAGGGTAACTCAACAGTTTTGTTTATCCTATAGCCTCTCCATCATCATTGTAAATAAGGGTACATGTTTTGTATGCCTATGGGGTAAATGGCTGGAAAGCAAATAAAATTAATATTCATTTAAACTCCTTTGACACCATGAGATCAACAAGAGCTCATCTCGGCGAACAAACAAGCAAATCTCTTGAAACAGGTTTCTAAAATAGCAAATATAGGTTTAAGCTCAAAATATATGAAAGGAACCAAGCCACAGTTTGAGTTATAGTCCATCAGGTATTTTGGTTTGTCTTAAACCCTTGCTACAGTACAAAATAATTTAATACATTGTTTAACTAGCAGCATTGTTACAAAAACCACTTTAAAGATAATACATAAATAAAACAAAATGTGTTGTTCAAATAACTAGACAGGATACCATGGAATTAGGACAGTGGGAGGAAAAGGGTTTAGGGACTACATCCTCACACAATATATATATATATTATCATTTATAAACGACACAAACATTCAACCCAAAGTGATGCTACATGCCTATTTAACCCCAATTTGATACATTTCTTTTAATAAATCAGTTCAATTGTACATGTTATGGGATAAAAATATCTTGTTATTTCCCTCAATAAAGTCACAGAGTAAACAATTACACCATATAGCTTTCTTGATTTTTATGTGACATTAAAAAGTTGTACAGAACTACAATTCTTAAGTACACCTACATGATCCAATATGATCACATTTTTTTTCTTCTCTTTTTGATTTAAAAAAATATAATTGCATATCATAAATATCATGACTATATAATAGAGCAAGGTAACTACTGCGAAACAGGAAGTAAAATGCATTACGACTCAATATTTGGGTTTATTGTTAAACCATCAGGAGTGATCTGAAGTTTATCAGTGGTGTTTAAAACATTAGGATTAGATTGTATACTTTTATGATTTAATGTTTAAGGGGTCGACACTTCCCAACAAAGGTTTTATCATCTTTATCAAAAAATAAATTAAGAAGAGTTTTTGGGGATAATGTGTTTGTTATTGTATACAATTTGATTCGGAATTAAAGATAGGTGTTTTACATTCAGGGCTCAAAAATAAGCTATATAAAAAAAAAGCAGTAGCAACTGAAATGTCATTATTGAATAGCTTTACCAGGCGTCTGTCGGGTCTCCACATTTGTAACTGTACAAAATTTAAAGATTTAAGAATTTAAGATATTAGAGAATTACTCAAACAAGGACAAGGGGCTATAACTCCCAACATTCCTGAATACCAAGCACATGCTTTTTATAATGGGTGTGGTCTTCAGACGTCAAGGTACAACATTTGTAGCGTTTAGGTCAAGGTGTTTGCAGGGAAAGTAATATTTAATTTCTACCTTTTTTTTATGAAACAGAAGGGATAAACATGCAATTTAAGGAACTCAATGTCCCAAAAAGGCATTACAATTTTGACTGCAATGATAATTTCTAATGCGGTTGTTTGTCATGGAACACTGTAATATATTGGTTTTGAGAGGAAATTTCACAGGCCAGTATGAAATCAATGCTATAAGATCCAATTCTTTACCAAAATTGTTATAAATAATTCCTTTGTGTAATGTAATCTCACTTTACATGTATTTCCTTTTCTCAAGATGCTCCTTTAGGTTATCCAGAACAACTCGAGATTCAGATCTATCTAGAAACTTGCCTCTGAGAATTGATCTAGAACATGAGATAATTTATCGACTTTAATTAGTCGTTTTATTAGTCGATATCCCTGTGCCAGTGTGATTACTCTTGACAAAAATATAGAATATGGGCCCGCAAAAAATAATATAGCAATATGGTATCTTTTAATCAGACAACCATAGCAAACTACCCTAAATGCTGAACAAATTCGACAAAGGGTACAAGTTTTAAGTGATTTATTGAATTAATAACTGTGAATTTGGATCTTAAACTTACATTTTCAAGTCAGCACTTCATAAAAATTTCAAGATTATATTTTTTCTTAGCCTTTGTAAAACATTTAGTTTGTCTAGGTTGTAAAGGGGTAAAATTTGTCGAGGATTTAGGGTAGTTGAAAGTGTAAGATCAACATTAACTAATTATTAAAAGTGTAACTCAAATCACACTATTTGTCAGCTGGTCCCAACCTCTCAAGTGCAAGGCCTCTGTTTTTTGCAGCCAAACGCTGTATCACTGCGGCATTGTGAGAACGAGTGCTGGTATCAATAACCCCTTTGTCAGTCTTCAAGGTATGTATATACATGTATATCTCAGGAACACATTTATTTGTCACAATGTGCCAAAAAAAGCATAAAAAAAAGTAAGCGATATGTATGCTAACATTGGAGTAATGTTGGGGATTGGGGTTACCGGCGTCAGACCGGAAGTATGATTAGGGTAGTTGAAAGTGTAAGATCAACATTAACTAATTATTAAAAGTGTAACTCAAATCACACTATTTGTCAGCTGGTCCCAACCTCTCAAGTGCAAGGCCTCTGTTTTTTGCAGCCAAACGCTGTATCACTGCGGCATTGTGAGAACGAGTGCTGGTATCAATAACCCCTTTGTCAGTCTTCAAGGTATGTATATACATGTATATCTCAGGAACACATTTATTTGTCACAATGTGCCAAAAAAAGCATAAAAAAAAGTAAGCGATATGTATGCTAACATTGGAGTAATGTTGGGGATTGGGGTTACCGGCGTCAGACCGGAAGTATGAGCTAGTCATACCCTTCGAAAAAGTCAAATTCTGATTGGTTCAAATTTAACAGGGGTCGATGTTGACAATGAAAATGGCAAGCCACGCAGCTCTGCTTCATTAATAGTGACCATGACCATATCATATATGATACAAACAGTCTGATGATAGCAAAATTTAATATTTATATAATTATAAAAATATCAAAGGGAATTATGTATTGATGCATAACAAACATTATATTTACTTGTTTGGTGTTGGAGTCAACTCAAGGTTGAACTAATCAAATTAAAAGGGGTTCAGAAACTACATACCGGACTGGTATTTCACTTAAATGTCACATTGACATTGTAGGTGTATGTTTGTACATGTAGGTTTGATTTGGGTTTTACAATATACTTAAGGTAATTTCCTTTATAGGACAGCATGTCACTCTAATAGGTGAATTACCCTCAATAACACCAGTAACCGGCAAAGATTACACTGGACAAGGACAGGAATCAAAACAGGATGCCACAACAAATAGGTTTACTGGTACCCGTTAGCTCACAAGTAGCTCTGCCCAACTAAAAGAAATTGTTTAAAAACAACTTTGTGGTTTCCGCTTCCATACCTTGCGTCGCTTTGATACCTTAGATGAACAAGCAATTTCAAAGCTATGCAGTACAATAAAGTGCTATATTAAATGTTTTCTTAAAGGGTAGATCGAAGTTATCAACCATCTGATCCACAATACGGCACTACTAACTCTGATACATAGAGTTCGATTAAAATTTACTTTTTGGTGATTTAGCAAAATCAGGTAATTTTTGTTGCATTTCATAAATGTGTTTAAGATATAGCACTACAAAAATATTTATTTCAATTATAGTAATTAGGCACTGTATCAAGCTTTGTTCCATTCTATTCGCACTGCAGTTTCATTCATATGTTCAAATATCCACTTTTGTGACGGACTGTCAGTATCACAAGGGTTCATAAATATATCCTTCCTCTCGCTATCTGCATCCAGGCATTGGTTACTTATAATATGTTTAAGCTGATTTGTATCCTGTGAAAAGGAAAAAAAAGATAAACATTCAGTCAAATCGGAAAATAAAAACAGCAAAGACAAAGGTAATTCATGATCTGTCTGAACATTTTGTTAGACTACTCGATTCGGGTTTTACTCTGTAGCTACTCGTATGTTAATTCATATGTTAATTAGCCCCGCCCCTTCCGCTTTTAAAAATCTTAACTCATTCTATATAAGGTCATGCACCCAGCGAGATCAAAAGCTTTACTTGAGGCATAGGAGGAGAAATGGCCGGCCTTCTTTATGCTGAATTTAAATTAAGGCATGATTTATCCTGGCTAATTACTAGCCTTGTACCAACTTAAAAAAAATCATTTCAAAGTAATCGTTTTATTCTATGCACAAACTTCAAAGTTGCTTAAAATCAAGGCAATCAGAATTTGTTGTAAAACCCTAATTTTGAGTGCTTATGCAACTATAACAAAAAAGGACACCACAACAAAACGCCATCCTGTGTCCCACAGCTCCAACCCAACCATCCGCAAGATTAATATATTAATATTAATAAGACACTTTGCTAAATACCATTTTAACTCATTCTCAGTTATGTCCCCTGTGCAAATATACATGAAAGCGTAGGCAGCACATAGGAGTCTAACTGACCTGTCAGATACCACCGTTACATATTTGGACCGTCTCCCCTGATCATAACACAAACTCCTCAGTTAGTCTATAACTAAACAGTGAGTTGCACTAGCAACTGATATCATGTGACCTCTAACTCAGATACTTTTTGTCAAGAACACAGTGGGCATCATAAATGTTTAAATAAATATATATAGGCAAAAGCTTATTTTGATGCAAGATACCTTTATGCCTATTTTGCCTGTAATTATCTAAATGTTATATTTATTCATAAAAGCAACATTAGTCCGGCAAGATATATAAAAAGGATTGACTAGCTTACAGCATTATATTTCCACCATTGGTTCCCCTTCATTCCATGACAGCTAAACAGGATGACAGGAGCCTTACTGATGGACTGAGAAACGTCTAAACATACAGAGCGTGTGGATGGCCGTATATCTCTGTGCCACGTCATCTCAAAATTCTGTAAGGTGAGAGATGTAGAAGATAACATACATGTACAAGTTAAGCTGTAATAAATAAGTTTTTGTAACAGACACATCTCTTAGTTTGATTCAGCTTTACATAGCAGTTATGTTAATATTACCAATCTGAGGACATTTTACATATGATAAACTATAGAATTTGCTCACTGCTATAATTAATTTAAAGGAACCATTATTTGTACAGTCTTGTCCATACACTTGTTTGATGATCTCACTGGCAGGTAGTTCCACAATCTACACAATGAGGTGGACGGGGCTGTTAATTCAGGACAACTATTTTATTCACGGAAAAATCTGTTGAAAAGGGTTGGTCAGCAGTATCAAAGAGCAGTGCTGAGCCTGATACAAAATTGATTAACTCTTCATACCCTAAGGTGTGTTCATATTTGATTTACAAATGCCCCTTTCTCACCTGTTCACCGCCACTGCCCCCATCCTTTAAGCATTGCTCTACGCCAAAGCCTTCATTAGTACCTTTATACCGGGAGTCCAAGCACAAACTTGTATCTTTTAACCTAACCTGAAAATTGAAATTAAAAAAATAATGTATTTTCACTTTACTGATTTAAATTGTAAACTTCAGTATCAGACTTAGTGTAAGCAGTTTCAAGTTGTGTTTATCTCGCACACAAATATTAAAATGAAAAGAAGAGGATGTAATAGGGATTCTTAAAAAAAACTAATAAAAAAAACAAAAAAAAAAAACTCAATGCATCAGACATGCAAGTAATGCACATTTTCCATATACACCTTTGGACATCTACTTTTATCACTTTCCTCTTAATTGATTGACTGGTGTTTAATGCTGTGCTTAAGGCTATTACACTTGTACGACGGGGTGAATATCAACAGTAAAAAACAAAAATACTTGAAGTGTTATCTCTGTTGGATCTATAATGTTTCTCCACAGCTACATTGTAAATATAACAGCACTAATGTAAATGTTGAATAATTTTGTCCTTTCAAAACCCGTTGGCCTATTTTCCTTTATAATTATATTACAAATAAATAAATTTTACCTCTCCAGAAGCAAACGGTTTGGGTTCCACAGGTGGATAATAATTAGGCAGATCAAATGCTACTTCCTCCATAAACCATTTAAAAGATTTACATTTATGCTTTTCTCTGATGGCTAACTGAGCAGAGATGTCACCGTGATCAATATTTCTGTAATGTTGTTTCCTTTTATACAGGAATTCTTTATATTCATCCATCCAAACCTCAGCTACACGTTTATAATTCTACAATAAAAAACAAAACAATGGTTGATGAATATTGGTAACATTTGTGGCTGAAACAAAGAGAAAGTGGAAATTATGAGCCACGATGATCGCATTAAAAATTCAAATAAGTAACAACAAAATACGTGGCTAGTTCCTGTCGCGAAGGACGCGATATTTTCTGACTATTTTACTTTTGTTTTAACTCAATAGACATTCTACTTAATTGCACCTTTTTTCTAATGACATTCATGTAAGCTAACACGAACTTTCTACAGTGCCTATTGTGGACAGGGTTGCTAGACCAGTTTGGGAGGGTCATGTGTGAGCGAGGGGGAGTG
>JAVFBZ010040618.1:0-10647 GCA_032466195.1 Katharina tunicata
AGACCCGAGTTCGAATCCCGGTGGAGGCAAGCAAAATTTTCTTTCTCTACATTTATACAAAAATATATATATATATAATCAGGTGGTTTTCGTTATGGTAAATCCCTGTATTTTTCAGAATTGTCTGAGTTTGCCTTGATTGTAACACACATTGCACCAAGAGACGCTGTAAAAGAAATTGGCGCTTTAACGGATGTGTACCATGCTGTAGAAAAACTGTGGAAAAAAAAGGTCAGCACAAATATAATATGAGATGGAACAAAGATAGTTTTGAAATAAATTGCTAAAATGACATCATTGTTGTCGCACCGTTAATAGGAGACAGAGAAGTCATCACGTCAGTTGAATAGATCCTGGAATAGGACGCTCAAGTTTAAACACTCAAGCCACTTGTGGTAAACGTTGAGTCTTTTCTGAGCAAGACTAGGCCTACTATATGTGTAAATTCAAACAAAGTTGTCATCGTTTGGGTGATTTAGCACAATTCTAGGTAATACGTGTCGCTGTCAAAGTTGTTTCTGTTTTACTGTTGCAGACGATTCTCTTGGCGGGAGATTTTAACGCCGATTGTACCTATGTGAGACAATCAGAGTGGAAAAACGTGGCGCTAAGAACTGACCACAGATTTCATTGGTTACTGCCGGATAGCGCCGATACAACAACTGGCGACACTGACTGCAGTTATGATAGGTTTGTCAACTATACATATTAAATCATGGCTGTACTGGGCTAGAACGGTTCTCGCTGTGATATGTGTCTGTCCTACGCAAATCTTACGTAAGATCTTAAAATTTGCATTAAAGACAGTGTATTTCTTAACATCAATACACTATCACATGACACATACGTGCTTCCTTTCATATTTATTTTATATGACTTCTATGACACTTATACAAATATAACAGACCAATCATGCAAGCGCTAAATTTTTTACGTTTATTTGTTTAAAAATCAGATTTGTGACAGCCAGTACAACGTTGCGGAAAAACATTGTTCCTGGCAGTGTGAAGGCACACCGATTTGACATGGAGTTAGGACTCACCCAAGAAGAGGTAAAGGCATCCTATAAACACAACCTCCCCCCCCCCCCTTTAAACTATCAATGAGACTACGGCTAGACACATGATGAAACAATCATCTCTATAAATGCACTCAAAAATCTTAATCATTCCGCTTAAGACACGGTTAATTATTCTGCTTTTGTGTCATCACCTTTTGCTGCAAAACTCGATATCGTCTATAGTTTGTCGCGCCAACAGACCTATGTCTTTATGTTAATTAAATAATATGAAATTTATAATATTATAATATCTAGGCTATGAACGCCTGTCCAAAACTGATTGATTTGTGTGTTGCAGGCGAAGGCGGTTAGCGACCATTTTCCTATTGAACTGCAGCTTCGAGGACCAGGTGAGTCCACTTATTATTCTATAAAAAACGAACACAAATTGTTGTTGTAAATTTAAAGACGCTATTGACTTATTATTTTTCTCTGGATAGTCTGTATATTCTGAAAGTTAAAACATTATTATCTCTAATCTTTCAAGATTTTAAGTCATAAAACTAAACCAGAAGACACTTGGTCTAGAATTCATCGTTATAGTATTTTTAAAATGCAACCATAAATTGTCTTTCACATATTTTATCAGATTAATTGTTTGTTTTCAGTAAATGAAGATTACGAAAAAATGTTCCGAACTGGAGTGTCGTATGTTGTGTCTGGTCTCGAATCTGTTGATGTTAAATTGATACGGAACATTTATCGATTTCCTGAACCCTATTTAGCAGGATTTGAAGTACAAGTTTTCAAAGAGGACTCCCGTATGCACCACGTGACTGCGACATCTTCCAAAAATCGTGACGTCATGAAGTCTCTGTTCAAATTTGAAGAATATTTCCCTGGTGTCTTGTCAGATAAACACTTGAGTCTTGTAAATGCGTATGCAATGGCTAACGCGTTCCCCTCTAACATGTTCATTAATGGACTTGATATCCAAGACTCCAATTCATATGACGTCACTGTTACATGCCGTCTTCAAACCCCAACCACATGTGACGTCACAGTTACAAAGTTCTTCACATAAGCGAGTCTTACTGTGTCACCTTTGACCTGAAGAAATATTATTCTTAGCAATGTATTGTCATTAGTTTTTCTGTTAAATAAATACAAATTACAAAAGTTATTAATATTGCAGGTAATGAATCTTTCTTTTAAACAATTTTAGTTCATGTAGAATGTAGAAACAGGCCTGCAGTTCCGTGGGAACACAGTTTTATTTCGGCAACCTTTCCCCTTTTACAATAAATTAACGAGACATTCACAGCGGCGGTGTGTGAAGGGCTGGGCTGGGCTGGTGATGTCTCATTTCGCCAACTTATTTTGTTCCTCATTTAAAATGTCAGGTTGGCGAAACGCGACTCGAAGAGGTGTGAAAAATATCATACAATAGAGGGATTAATGGAATTTAGTCACAGGGGTTCATCGGATTAAGATAACTAAAGACACAGAAGTTCTTCTGATTAATTTATTTTTAAAATCTTAACAACGTGCATTTTTTACATTCACATATTGTTATTTTATTTACTCTAGTTATCCCCATAATTGGGGCAAGAAAGATGCTCTATCTGAAAATTGTACGGGGCAGATGTCTCCTCCAACCAGTCGCTCGACGGCGAGGCCTGCTGTTACAAGCCTGAATTTTGTTAACTCCCCTCTGAACTGCGAACATGTATTACTGACTAAATATGTATCAACAAGTTATTTTGTATTAATGGGATACATCAAGCTCCTAAGGGCTTTATTCCGCCAATAGAAATGTATGATCATTGTTTTTTGTATATATGAATATCTATCTATTATGATGAATAAACAGAAACAAAAACAATGCTTGTTATTGTTTTCCTCAAACATTACAAAAACCTATATAACAACTATTTGAAATTATTTTTCAAGCGACGTTTCGATACAGATACTAGTCTGTCTAGTAGCCTATAGCATGATAAATTGTGTTTATCGAAGTCAAACCACAGAAACTCAGCTGTTACCACCAGTTGTCTCCCTTGAATTCATGATGGCTACAGGCGGAACTGTGAAACCAGGCTCAGTTTGGCCGAAAGTTATTCTTTTCGGTGATTCATTGACACAGGTAACTACGCACCGTTACTTCAGAGGTTATTCCAGCACTAATAGTTACTCGTATTTAATGGGGCAGGCGCCTCGCTGTAATCGCGTATTCCTGTTATAACTACTTTGTAGGCCGCTTTATGAACGTCTGCTCAGCGCGCGGTCATGTCTTTTATCGATATGTGTGCCTTGTCGAGAGAGACAGTATATAGGACTAGTCTACCGAGGATAGTTTTCAACCCGTGGCCGGCCGGTACCCTAGGTACTTTGGGGGCCCCTCCAGGACTTAATTCTTTCGCATCGGTAAGGCTGACAGCCTGACATGCACCTCTTTACTGCGGGGCTTGTGTTTCATGTCAAATACGGCCCTGGTTCTAGTCCCACTTAATTGCCCCTAGCCTGGAGTACCGGTATTCATATATATTTTTTGTATAAATGTAGAGAAAGAAAATTTTGCTTGCCTCCACCGGGTTATATATATTATGTATTACTGTATATATTTTTGTATATATAAACAAACATATATAAATTTTTGCATAAATGTAGAGAAAGAAAATTTTGCCTCCACCGGGATTCGAACTCGGTTCTCTGGCTTGCAGGGCCAACGCTCTAATGCAATTATGCCATACCAGAGGCACACGCAGCAGCATTAACTATCCTATCGTGCTGTGATTAGGCCTATATGTTTAGTATTGCTTTGAGTGCCTTAATTGCTGTGGTCGCAGTTTTATACCTGTCATCACTGTTTTAGTTAGATGCAGATTTCTGCACCGTTATAAGTCTACTACGCAATCCATATATACCTACACTGTTAGTAGGTCCTACATTGGCTGGTGCATGGGTTGATATACGTAGACTATTGCTTATAGGCCTGGTGTTAATATTACACGGCTGATCATGATAATGTGTAATATCAACGACAGATCTATCACAGGAGGGTTGAATTGTCTATTGTCCTCAATATTAGTGCAATGGACACGATATGATGACCTGAAACTCATCCAGGGTTTAACATATAGACTAAGAGGTGTCAGATTTCATATCATATTGACTTTTAAAAAAAATCAAGACTAAGAATTACATCACGAAATAGATTATAGTTTAATTAAATTCAAAATGAAACAAAGAAAAGTAAATCAGTGGCACCAATGTTGTTTGTTATTTTTCAGAAGAGTTTTGATCCTGAGGGTTGTTGGGGAGCTTTGGTAGCCAATTATCTCATCAGGTACACTCTACCCTACATTCTACTGGCCAGCTTGTTTTACTATAACCAATCATATTATCACGTAGGCCCCTACCGCACATTCCTTAAAAAGGCCCTGAACATTTTTCATTGCAAATCACGTCACCTGATAGAAGTTTAACTCAGGACGACGTGATATACGATGAAAATAATTGTCGTACGAATTTTAAGAAAACTACCATCAGGTAATTTTAGGACAGTTTTCAGTTTTTCAGTGTAGAGTGAACCCAACAGGCTTTTCTAAGCTCTATAATAGTTACTAAAATATTTTGCAAACTTAAAACTTACGGATTATTATCCATATGGTAATTTTATAGATACAGTTCTTTGGGGTACATTATTGTAACGGCCCACCTCCATAGTTTAAACCATGGTAACCACGTTGAAAGTAGGCCACGCATTTAAATAATTACCAAGTTCACCATATCTGGCATATTTGGAGTATTCTGTGGTTCTCCCAATAAACATTCCAGTATCTTGTATATCGAGATTTTGTTATGCTTCTTTGGGATTTGACACAATTAATACAGGCCTATGCTTTAAGCAGTGACTAAAAAGCAGAGGCTGTTCTGAGGTTCACGTTGCGTTTTGTTATAGAGTTAGACAAGCAATGAAGATTACACCAGCGTGGCGGTGGTGCCACTATTCATTGTGGTGGGATTTTGCGTATAAAGGCACCAATCAACACCCACGGATCACTTTAAACTTGTCGGGCAAAGCTGTAGGCGTGTCCAAGTTCTAGGGAAAAAAAACGTTATAGATCAATATATATTGATAACTGATGGAACCACTAAAAGGCGTATTATAAGCACAAGAGTGAAATGAGTCGGATCGAGATAGTCTATACCTGAAGGATGAAGAAGTGTATGCGGCCCAATTCAATAACGGCTATCCGTTAAATAGCTATACTTTACTACCACGTATATAGGCCTATGATTGTGTTGAGGACGATGTCTTGTGAGATTTAAGAGTGTTAGTGCTTGGTATTCTTTCCAGAATGTGGAATGAAATTGTATGAAACTGATGCACTATCTATTGAGGTTTTGGAAGAATTGACACGTTAAGTATATGAATCTGCGGAGACCCCCGAAACGAAACAAAGAAAATGCATCCTGGTTTATTTGCTAACAAAATAACCACTTAACAGTCGTCATTGTCCCACCTAGCTTAATCAGACGCATGGAGGTGATTCGAGACAACGGGTGGTAGTGCATTCTACAGAATTTCCTTCGCTGATGCTTGCGCCGTTACACTTCTTGTGTTAATCTTTAAACAATAAACGTAAGAAATTAAATTGATCTAAGGGGAATAACTCTTCCATTTCACACGCTCTTCTAAGAAATCAAGAGTTATCTCCCATTATTGCGTTTTTCTTCACCAAGCTACACGCAAAAAAAATAGAAAGAAAAGCCGGGGAAATAAGCTCTACTTATACGATATGGTTTACATTACTATCTGATTTTATTTATATCTTTCCCTTTGTCAGTGCCTCTGCAATATAAAATTACATTTTAAGTAGGCCTCTTATAAGCATTGAACACAATAAATTACAATAACTTATTGAATGGCGATAACATTTCGGGTCAAATTATATTTTATTGAAGTTAAAAACACTTAGGAGTATGCCTTTTCATAGTATCCAGCGAAAAGTTTTCGATTGGAAAACAATATGGCTGCCACTTCATTTGTTTTGGTGCATTATTAAAACAATTCACAAAGTATTTTCATCTTTCGAATATAGTTCAGCCAGTTAAGGTGATGAATAGTTTTGCATACCGTCCAATTATTGGCAGCAATTGCGGTTTTCAACTTTTCAAACAAATGTATTGTGAAGACTTTAACTTCAACACAACTTAACTGATTTGCTTCAAACTTGGTAGATAGTTTCCTCTTATAAAGATGATGGTAGGTATGACAGTCTGCAAAATTACGATAAACAATACGTTGATAGAAAGCCTTGAAACTAGTGGACAGTTTTACGCCAACCTAACAAAAACCTTTTATGAACTAACGATTTTTGTATTTTTTGCAGAAAATGTGACGTCATTGCGCGAGGGTTCTCGGGTTACACCACGAGATCATGCTGGGCGATTCTTCCCGAGGCTATAGAAGCTGGGATAGCCAAAAATGTGGTTCTGTTCACAATCTTCCTTGGAGCGAACGATTCCAATGATGCCATTCGTAATCCAAAGCAACATGTACCTCTCGAAGAATACAAAGAAAATCTGGTAAAGATGGTGAAACATCTAGAGGTAATTCTGTTCCCTGCATACAACAGCGAAAGCTTCTTTTTGTGGGGATTTTGGTGCAAATAGAAACAGACAAAAGAATAAGGTTCAGAGACACACACGAGAAGCTTATATTTTTCTTCAATATTTTTAGGCTAGCTTTGGGGATTTTGAAAATACTTTCCAATAAACTTACTTGAATCTATGTGTATTCAGCAGTTACTGCGTAGCTGTCATTGTCCCATGCAGCTGGTTAATAAATAGGCTATCGTTGATACAAATGCCCTGCATGCCCTCTGTTTTAAATGTAGATATCCTCAGGCAAATGAATCCCTCGTCGTGTTGTGTTACGTGGCTACCGTTTCTCGTTATCTTTTTGTCGTGGCGATTCTCTAGCAAAGCGGCAATAGAAACACGATTTCTTTGCAATGTCTAAAAACGTGAATATCACACCTTGTCTTGTCGAACCATTCCATGTGTCGTGTGATCTCGTTATTTAATTGTTGACCTTTTTGTACCAGACTGGGACCCTTCAGAAGTAAGCGTTCTGAAAATCCTTCATGTTGGGGAAACTACATTTACCTTAAATAGCCCTAGCGGTACTTTGTCTAAACATATAATCAACATTTGTCTTTTTAAAAAAAATTGTTTAGGTCTAGAAGTTTCACTCTTTGTTTCATTTATTTTTATCGCGAGTGGTTGGCTGGGGCTTTCGGTCCCCTGGTGCTGTTCGAGAAAAGGGGCATCAGGAAGCCGTTTTCGTCCTGCAAATGTCCTGTGGTGTCTTGTGTGTTGCCATTGGCGTTTAGGGTTCCTTCACAAATTGGCCTGGCAAGCTTAAATATTAATGAATTAACATTAAGAACAGCGTAGATCAAATACAAACAAACAAATATATTTATCTTATCGTTGCTAATATTTTAATAATATGGATGGCAATGTTATAAAACGATTTTGTTGAATCTGAGGTTTAATTGTATGTTGCCAGTCTATCGGTATCGGTACGGAAAAGATAGTGATTCTAGGACCACCAGCTGTTGATGAAGAAAAGTGGTCTGCTCACGCCAGGGAAACAAAGGGTATGTTGTTTCTATTGACTACAACTTCTCAATAAAACGCGAATATGATTATTTACTAGTAATATGTTTCTATAAAAAACGTGATTATTTATCAAGATGCCCTAATTACATATATGTATTTTTTAATAAATGTAGAGAAATAAAATCTTGCTTGCCTCCACCAGGTTTTGATCTCGGGTCTCTGGCTAGCAGGGCCAGTGCTCTAAACAATTGAGCTACATAGGTATATATATATGATTTAAGACAGTTATTGTTTGAAAAATGGTCGCCAAAATGGGGGTTATTCACTATAATTTGATAAATAAAGGTCCCTCCACGACTGCGGAGTTTGCGGGTATTTTTTACGAATTTCCTTTCCGGTTTACCACAATACACTAGCAACGCAAAGTCTCTATAAAGGTGAAATACTTTTGAGTACGATGTTAAACATCAATCAAACAAACAAATATTTGGTTTCCGTGGAGTCTACAGCGAACTTTCAACCTAGCGTGAGCAGTATAAAATGAATATGCCCAGACCCCCGCCTCCCCTTTCCGTTTAAAAAACACACAAGAAAACAAAGAGACTCACAAAGTCAGAAAAAAATTGTTCGATTAGATTTTCTCATTTTTGGAACAGTTTAAATGTATAATGATAGTTTTAAAGTATTTGTTTACATTCTTAAATATTCTGTACCGAAAACATGTCCTCCATTGTGTTATTTGATCGCACAGTGTTAATAATTATATTAGTCTATCAGATAGGTTATCTAGTTGTGAATTTCCTCTCAGTTATCAGTGCTCTAGTGCTGAACTGAACCTAAAAGATTACAATTACTTTAAAATTGTAGGTAAAGAGAGCGGGAAAAGGCAGGATTTGACCAAACTATACTCAGAGGCTTCCAGAGATGTTGCCTCACAATGCGGGGCGGAATTTGTCGATGTTTTTTCAGCAATGCTAAAGTCGGAGGTTGGTTTATAACTTTCGTACCTCAAAGTTTTTGCTCAGACTAACTTACAGTTGTGTATTTCCCTTCATGTCATGTAAAGACTGTAGTACATAAGTACATAATTTAATATTAAAAGCCTAAAATGATGGCAATATCGTATTATAAGTGAAATAACCCTGAATATAACAGAACACCGATTGAACTTTGTGAAGTCATGGTAAAAACCAACCTTAGTTTCACATTCTAACTGTCCTTGTAATATGTATGTATGTGATCAATCTGATTAAAGCTGATATATAAGATGTGTGATACTATAATTCCGATGAGGTTTTTAGTCATAGTATGCCAATATGAATATGTGGTCACTCATTCCGCCCGCAATGGGGATGTTAACAAGGTAAACGATTAGCGGCTTCACCTGGCCTTTCCATATCACTCATTCCGCCCGCAATGGGGATGTTAACAAGGTAAACGATTAGCGGCTTCACCTGCTCTTTCCATATATCACATGTACATTCTTTTCACATTAAATTACGTTCCTGCTTAAAATAGGATTATTTCGCTAAAAGTTTTGGTTTCTATTCTCAACATTTCATATCAAAGTAGGTAAACCTGGAAATAGACCACGTGAACAAGATGTTATCAAAACCGCTTCCGCTATCCAATTTTGCTTAGACTTATACCTCACATTGAACTACATGTATATTTAAAACGGGATGATTTCAATAAAATTAGTGTTCCTATGGCAACATTTCTTTTCAGAAATATAGGTTTACCTCGACAAATACCACTTGAACAAGATATAAACTAAACCGCATCACCCATGCAGGGCTTTTCAGTTTTACATACTCATTCATCCCTTTAATCGTTGGACAACTGAGTCCTCTTCACTGCATGTTCCCGAAAAAGGTTCGAATCCCAATGTGTTTTCCAGTGGCTGCGGAGACCGCGGAATGAAAAGTTAAATACTGAGTATGGTGTTTGACACCGATACTCCGACATGATGAAATCGCGCCTCTGTTAATCTAATGCCAATCTCAGGAGACTTGGACAGATATAATAACATAGCTCTATTGTAATATTTTTATTTTTCGCAAATTGTTGTTAAATATTGTAGAATGTCAAACCGTTAAATGTTCTTTTTTTTCACATTTCAGAACTGGCCTAGCTATTTAGTGGACGGTCTTCATTTCTCAACAAAGGGTTCACAACTAGTCTTCGATCTCCTTAAAACCCCCATTGATAAACGGACCTCTTCCTTGCCAATGCTGTTTCCAGCTTGGGAGGATATTGTTTAAAATTTATATTCACTTTAAATGATAAAATATTTTGTATTACCATTCCTTATTATAGGACATGTGCACAGTGCCTGAGCCCGCAAAGTAGTTTGTTCAAATGTGTGGGCATTTATATAGATATATGCTCAAAACATCCCCTCAAAAGTTTTACTCATTTTTGAAAGATTAATATATATTTGATTGTTAATCCTAATCATGCGACTCCGGATTTTATTGTTTTATGATTGGTTGTTAAGCCAGAAGATAGTTAAAGATAAAAAATATATACCATCGCCGAAGCTCTTATGCTCGTCTATTTAATCGGTATTTATAAGTGGATCCTAGTTAACCAGGATGATTATAGGTCAGTGGTTTGGTAAAATCATTACATAGAGAGTGAAATTCAGTAATGCGGTTTTAGTTATATTTTTCAGTTATATATTATACCAGTTTCAGTTATATGGATGACCATTTTTTGGTATAATGGCTAAGCGTTTCCACCTGGTTCCAGGGATGGTTTGTCTGGGGGTAGGCGGGAACTATCTGAGCCTTGGTGCTTTTTCCAGTCTGAGGTTAATCTAAAGCGTCCAGGTTTGCATCCTGTGACTGTATTATAATGCATTTGTTTACGTTTTCTAGATAGATACAGAATGTAGATTGTTAAGACTATTCTTCATTTTTTAGGTTGTGGTTATTTTAACCCATACCTAATATCTATGTGTGTTACATATTCGCCACATATTTATTTTTACAATTTACATGTTACAT
>JAVFBZ010040640.1:0-23098 GCA_032466195.1 Katharina tunicata
GCCTAGGCAGTTTCCGAAACCCTTGCCGGCTACTTTCAGAAATCAGCCTTGTACTTAAAAACAAAATGAAAACCCTGCTATCTATAATACAAAATGGAATAAAATTGAATGCCTTAAGTTAAAAGTATAATACATGTGATGTACATATTTTTTTGTATATATAGACAAAAAAAACCCAACTGGCTGCCTCCACTGTAAGGTGCAAGTACAAAAAATAATATCACAGACCTTTATAGATTTGTTTGTTTGTTTATTTGATTGGAGCTTTGGGCCCTGCTTAAGGATATTGCACTAGTGGCGGCTTTCAAGCACAATTGGTGGAGGAAACCATCCTAAGCAATGCTGGCAACACAGATGATACCACAATACATTTACATGACCACAACAGGACACCACAACAAATCAGCTTCCTGATACCCCTAAGCTGAGAGAGAACCAGGTCACAGGACACTACCACCCAACCACCCGCCAGTAGACCATAAAGACATTATCAACAATAATCAATTAATCAGGTTTCAAGATCAATGTATGAAGTATGCTGCAAATATTTAAGTTTTACAACTGTATAAAAGTTGCTCATTAACGTGATATATATAAATTGTACTTGTCAAATTATATACAAAAGGGTTTAAGGTGTTATTTGGTTTTTTCTAAATTAGGGCAAAAACACAATATTTCGACCATGTGACAATGAAGGCAGTATTGATGAATGGGGAAACTGGGTCAAGTGACCAAGCCAGACAGAAACCAATCCAACTTTTGCAGAACTTTACATGCGTACATGTAGTTCATGAATAATGACAGCGCGACTGCGGGATATATATATGCAACTACATGTATGTATCAGCTAGAATTGTCTGTATCTGAGGTATCAATCAAGCTTGAAGAACTCAAACAACGAGAACTGATACAATGATGAGTACCTGCACTGTCATTATCATCTGTTTATCATATACCTTCAATATGTCATGAACTGGGCAAAGGACTACTTACATGTACATGTAGACCCATGCGAAGACAGATTTTAAAAAGCTATCAGCGAAAGCAGACAGATTTACGCTATTAAAAATGTTGCTTAATTTCCTTATTTATCACACAAAACCTGTCATGACTTGAGTAACATAATTATCTCAAAATAAAAAAAAAACTAAATGGAAATGGTATTTAAGAAGTAACATGGGGTTTACATATACAGTATTACTACACAAAGTGAACAAACCCCCAACATAATAGCGTGACACTTGTTTCACCTTTGAGTGTTTTCTACCATACAGTCATCAGGATTCCCCAGTAGGGTTTCCTGGTGTAATTTAAACAAAGCATTGATTTATTTTTTACTTATTTGATTGGTGTTTAACGTCGTACTCAAGCTGAAGGGTACATGTATTTTGACGACTCTGCATTGCTGGTGTACATGTATGGTGGAAAACCAAGAAGAAACCTCGTATAAATGACCTGACGAACTCCACAGCCACAGGAAAACTTCCCTTATATATATTTTTGTATAAATGTAGAGAAAGAAAATGTTGCTTGCCTCCGCTGGGATTCGAACTCGGGTCTCTGGCTATACATATACTTACGGTCCACAGGGGGAAACAAACCTATTTTGTGTACAGTGAAGCGGACTCTGTAGTCAACCACGGAGTCACGGTGCCGCCCAACAAAGCATTGAAAACTTCCCCCTATTCAGAGAATACTAGGGATGTAACGATACACCGTATAACCGGGATCACGTATCGCGATACCAGCCGCTTGTTTATTTATATATTTATTTGAATTTATATGTTTCCCGAAATCTTGGAAGCGTTTGTTTGAACCTTACCTGCTGCATTGATCAAAATTAATATTCCCAAATGTACAAAATCACTGGTTAACGTTTTTAGAGTCGTTATTCCTCAGAAAGAATAAAATTTATTTGCAATGTTTTACCGCGATCGGCAACTTCACATCATATGGGGTCCAATTTTCGTGACCGTAATTTTTGATCGAATTTCATAATGTTTCAACTTAATATTGCAGGCCATGAGTAAAAAAGAGGTATTCTACGATGTGAACATCATTAGGAACCAACCTGTAAACTCTGCAATTGCGATATGCAATTCTATTTTTGACAGAAATGCAACTTCATTGTGTGCTTGTTTGGGCCTGTAGGATTTGAAGAACTCCAGAGTTTAATAAAATTCTCATACCTCCGAATTATCCCTAATCTGCGTTTCTGAAGTCATACTGCTACCTAAGGTGTAACTAATCTCAACTGTAAAAAGTACCTGTGTTTTTCAATTACTTAAACATTTATTGTGCGCTATACTTGACATACAGCTGTAAGAGGTTGTCTGGTACTGATCACTGATTTTTGAAATTCTTTAAGCAATGATAAATTACTTTCTTCTTTATTTCTTGATTTGCTTTGTGTCTATATAACACCATGCCATGTTAAACACCAATCAAATAAAAAATTTAAATAAATCTAACACCATGCCTAAGATTTTTGCACTCACACCATTGATGAGTCAGTAGGGCTTAATATTGGAGATGAAACTGGACAGAAGTATAATTTTGCATAAATGTCTCGGCATAAAAAAAAGTTTCCGGGCATTTTCTGTGAATTCTCAAAGCAGGAATCTCCACATGTATGCTGTATATCGCATTATTTTATGAAGTTTTTTATTTTTATTACCAGTACTCAAGGTTTCATTTCCTCTCCAAACAGTCATCAAAGACGGATGCAAAATGAAAACAGGTTAACCTACTGTAGGACAAACACAGGTTTTCCCGAAAAAATTTTAGAGGACTGATTTTTAGGATAGCTTTAACGCCGAATGTACTGTATCGCGATACATATCGTATCGTGAAGTCAATATCGAGATACGTATCGTATCGTGACGATAGTGTATTGTTACACCCCTAGAGAATACTGATAAGAACCATCTGATAAGGTAAATTATTGGATGCCTCTGTATCATGCAGGTGAGGCTCCTACATAAAGGTATATGATAAATCATTAAATACAGTGTAAACACTGGAAAAGCACTTATTCATTACCAGCTTGAATCCAGCGGTTTTGATCTACATGTAAAGATTGACTTTTTAAATATCTAATCTACCTGTCTAAAGAAGTGACATTTGTTATCAACCTATGCAGATGTGCTGAAAAAATAATTGATGTTTTCTTAAGAAGGAGTTGTTTTCCTTGCTATCAAATGAATTGTTTTACCTGGCTTTGGCTTCCGACTCCTATTGAACTTTGGGCAAATCGTTCTTTGGCTTTCAAAGCTTTAGCTCGCTCATTTTTCAATCTCTCATCATCTTTGAGAAGCGACACCAGTTGTTTTGCTTTTTCTCGCACATTCATTCCCTGGTCTTTGTTTTCTTCTATGTATTGGAAGTCCTTCAACGTTTGAATGGCAAATATATTTTCCTTGCATTGTTGTGCAACCTTTTCACTACCCGTTTTTATGATGTAATCAAGAAGTACCAGAGACTTGTAAACATGCCGCCAGTTCTTCCCATGGTCATTTAAGCGCTTCCACAGCATTTGCATGATCTCTGTGAAGGCCACCACATTGTACGTCAGGTCAGCAATTTCTGACATAAGAGTACTTGAAGGTCCCCATGGGTCATTTGATGTAGATTCTCGGACCTTAATTTGAGCATCAGAAAAGTTCTTGACCACATTTTTTAATGTTCTCCGAATTGGTGGCATTTTCGGGCTAAAAAAAATTAAAACAGCTCTTTTGCTTAAATTGAAGCCAGTAAAAGGTTTCTTTACGTTTGGAACCAGGCAGAGCCTCTCTGCTACACACGATAACTGAAAAATTAAGCAGAATAATTCAAAGCAGATTAAATACCTTCCATTAACACAATAGTACATGTAAATGACACAGAGTCAATTGAAACCAAAAGCGAAACAAATTTCCACATTCCAAAGGAAAATTCCAAAACACTTTTCTTGTCAAATGAAATCCTTTGGATAGGATTAGAGAGTAGATTTCAGTTTAACTAAATACTTGTAAATTGAAAGAGGAAGCATAATTAAACAAGATTATTTCTTGAATAAACAAACTGGCAATTATGCTGTCAAATGAAATGGAATTTTGTTTACTTCATTAAACGACATACTGTCATTTAGATTGTTTGTTTGATCTGCTCTTCTAAATACGGCAAAAAACGTGAGGAAACCTCGAAAAACCGCACCCGCGATTGCCGAAGTCACCTCGTGTGACTCCCTCATATACCTCAGGTCCACTGGGAGACTTGAACCTGTGCGATCTGTCATTTAGAAGGTGTTCTTATAACAAAACATAAATGTATATGGACAGCAAATTCTGATGTACATGTATTATCAACCCAACATTTTGGTCTACAAGTACATAACATTTTCTTGAGATTTTCTGTCCACACAGAGCTATTACATTGAGAGAAAAAAAAAGTGACAAAAAACCCCAACATGATGTACCGCACGTGCATACATGTACCAATGCTTTTGTAACATCAACAATACAAAAAGGGAGATAATTAATTTTATAAATTGCTTTCTTCATGTGAACAGGAAGAACTTTGATTAAATGCTTTCTAGCACAGTATATTAGCTTAATGGCATTAACTGTGAGCTGTTACATTGTAGGTGAGGACAACTACAGGTATTTGGTGCTGAACACGTTCACTCAGCTTGAGGGGAAGACATTAGTGCAGTGAGTAGGATGGAAATAACTTCCATACACTGACCTACATGGATCCTCACATATTTGGGACACAGTATGTAAAATATTAAGCTTTTTTTCTAGGTTCTAAACCCTCCCCCTTAAAGGCTGGTGTATTTAAACTGTGGCGAATCAGAAGGATGTAAGGTCAACAGTTTGTAAATTACTTCCTCTGATTATATTTGGTACAGCTGTCAGCTAGTACTAGTTTATCTACATGTAATATAATAACGATGTTCATAACTTTGAAACTACCAACAATAGATAATAAACTTGTGATTCACTTGTTTTGATTTGATCAGACCTACAAAGTTACTAATTTGCATACGAGTACAAACACAGTTCAAATAAGACTTTATTATATGAGATATAATGCATCAGGAGGGTAAAAGAGTCTTTGTTATGTAATTGATGTAACATGTTTGGTTTGAGTTGTAAGTATGGACACTACATTTGTACTATTTGCTTTTAATGTTTATGTTTAATGAGTAATGTTTTGGATTACTCAGTCCCTGCTTAATGCATATTACAAATATACTGTTTATGTCTTATACATTAAAATACATGTTGCGAAGACTAGAACCGCCTTTTTTGAGCAAATTTTATAAAGTACTATAAGTTATGAATTTGTATGACAAACACAAGAAGTAGATCATTATTTAATTATCTAAGTAAGGTTTTACATATGTCGATGATATGAAGTCATTGTCAGATTTAACAGCTAGATCAACATGTATATGTACCCTAAATGGTCGACAAAGTCGACCCCCCTTACAACTTATAAAACTACATTTTATACAAAGGGTTAGAAGTGTAGACATGCACTTTTTAAAATATTTATTAAGTTCAGACTTTAAATTGCCAGAAAATGTAAGTTTTAGTTCCAAAATCACACTTAAACATTCAATAAATTACTTAAAGTTTGTGGCCTTAGAGGTGGAATTTGTTGAGGATTTAGGGTATGTATGTCAATCTAACACATAAGCATGTCCTAAATAGCACCAATTTTAACCACTTATTTCTAAGGACATTCATAAAAAAGGTCTTGCTGTAACAGGTCTCTAAAAAGTCGGTAGAACTACATGTATGAACTTGGATATTAGTAGATATACAATTTTTTAAGGTTAAAAAAAAAAACGCTAATGGATATATACATTTTTTACACAGGAATGTTAGGGTTGGTTGGGTTATGGTAAAGACAGATAATATTATGAATAGCCTAAAATACACAATCTAATTTTATGAGGAGACTAAAAACCATGAAAAACGTTAAGCATACTGGGGAGTCGAGTGGTACATGCTCATCTCTTAAACTGACTGTCTGCTTTAAAGGAATGTTAGTACTGTTACATCAGACTGATTTCAATCATAGGTTTGCATGCCAGCAGATGCCAGGGAGAAGGAAACAACCATAGGAGTAGCATAGGACAGGCACCCACTACAGCTGTATATGTACTTATACTTAAGTTCAACCCTAATGTTAAAGTACATGTAGCATAAGCACTCAAAATGAGGATTTTACAACAAATTCTGATTGCCTTGATTTTAACCAACTTTTAACCAACGTTTATGCATAAACTAAGACAATTACTTTGAAATGAAAATTATTAAGTTGGTACAAGGCTAGAAATAATCAGGAGAAATCATGCCATAGTTCGAATTCAACATAAAGAAGGCCGGCCATGGCCCATGTTTCTTCATATGTCCAAGTAAAGCTTTTGATCTTGCCGGGTTCATGACCTTATATGGATAAGCTAAGATTTTGAATAGCAGAAGGGGGCGGGGCTAATAAACGTTTGACATGGAGTAGCTTCGGTACATCTAAGGGTGGCCCAGTTATGACAGCTGATTGACACATCCACATAATAATGTTCTGCCCGAAAATTCAGTTTTTAGTTTTTTTGTTATTTATATTATAAAACTCTCATTCAACCTACAAATTTGATGTTGGAATTACTGGAAAGCCTCTAACTTGTACTTCTTAAGAAAAATATAAATTTTTCATGAGATTCTGTTATAACACAAATTTCAGAACTTTTGAGGGCATATATATATATTAATTAGTCGATATCCCTGTGCCAGTGCGATTACTCTTGACAAAAATATATACATGTATATGCTACTTTAAACAAATCCCATGAACAGATCATTGTAAATGTCTACATTAAATTATATTTAAGAGATATAAGAACTTGCAACGAATTTAAACAGGTTATCGTTGTTGTTATATATGTAGATGTAGGTAAAGCATGATCCATCGGTAAACCTGATGCTGAGAGTTAATAGCTGTCCTGAGTGTCCTCGCATAATCATGTTTGCTTACTCAACTGCATACATGTAGAATGTACATTGCAAAGTTTTTAAATCTTTTATATTACATGTATACTAAATTGTAAATATTATATAAATTTGTATTTCTTTTCACATTGTACAGCACATAAATGTGTACATATGCTATGTTCTTTTATTACTATTAATAACTTTACAAACCCAAACTTATAGCCAACTCAAGTGTCAAAATGAGGTACACGCTGCACAGCACATTCTTGTACTGGAAGGTCACCATGAATATCATCTTTAGAAAGTGTCCCTTAGGCTATTGTGTTTTCCAGGTCAACAGTGAATTGCTACCGACATCCATGGCTATATGCCTATATCAGGCCTGAACCGGCTCAAGGGCTCTAGCTCTTAACGTCAGATATTCAATTTCTTTTTTGCAGGGGTGGATAAGGGTAAAATATTAAATTTGACCCAAAAATATTAAAGATTTATCATTTTCAAGGAGAAAGTAGTCAATTTTTGGGGGAAAATATTCAATTTTATTTGTTTGCGTTCAAAAGAATTTACTTCTGTAAACCCCTGATGACAGCAACAGTAGTGGAGTAGTGGAGTAAACCTCCTTCGTTTAACTGTGAAACAGCACAAGTTTCAAGCTGATCTTATGGTGCTACAATCATTTAACATGTGTAAATATTTCATGTACGTGTATCATAATTATAAACTGTAATATATATACATGCACTATAATAATATTATTTGCCTTATGTTCCCAAAGACAATAAGTTTCTGTGAAACTTTTTTTTAAATATTTGTAATAGAGACAAAAGAGAAATGATAGTAAATTGAACTCAAACGTGGCAGCAGAAACACTCCTTACTTGTTGTCGAGTCCAACAGGCATAACACATTTTATATCAGTTAAAAAAGGAGATCATTAATAAACTGGTAACAAAGCATACATTCAATATTAAAAGTTTAAAAATTACAAACTAGAATAAGATTTTTAAAAATGAAACTAGAAAGACTAGGGTTTATAACAAGGGTTACCCTTTTTAATATTTTGGAGGAGTTGAATAATCTTCACAAAACAATTTATCTGGAGCACTGGATATCAATCAGGTCATTATGGATAATTAATGCATCCAAACAAAAAGCTCACAGCCAGCACACCGTGGATAATTTAAACCAATTCTAATATAAATTATTCGTTGGATTCTTGATCCAATTGTTTAAATTTGTTCTATGGGATGTTAATGCAGACAAGATGATAAAAGGTAAGTAGGAAATTTGTTCTAATGTGTAAAACTTGGCCATAGTGAGTCTTTTGTGACCAGATTTTTATTTTCAACAGGCTTATACGACTGAAGGTCTGGGTATGTCACCCTTCCCTTATTACCATATACATATACTGGTATAAACAACACTGGTACAACTTTTAAAGATTTAAACTGATATACGTCCCTGTGCTTTACAGTTAGTTGTGGGTTTAGGGTGATCTCTGGCTATTGAGGACGACTTTATTTTCACAAATAGGTTATAAAGGTACAGTTGTATTTCAGTCCTAACAACTCAAGATTATAAAGGTATTTCAGTAATAATACTGTAATAAGTCAATCGAGTGTGAGTTACATGTATATCCAGTCTAGTACCTGATAAAATCATATCAAAAGTATGTTACCACCACAGAACACTGCTTGTCACTAAACCTTTTAAAATACCACACAGTAAACTATACCAACTGATGTGAAGTTCACACTGTAGAGGTTTGAAGGACAGGGAATGGTATCAATTTATGTTTATAGAACTTTGTACACCAGTAAATTCAGTAATATAAACAAGGGGTGTCGGAAGTCCATTCACCTGAGGTATATAGGGCCATTAACACATCAACGGCAATGCGGTTTCTCAAAGTCCTTCTATGTCATGTGACGTAGAAACGCAGCATCTGATATTCTTTTGTTCGCGCAATTTCTAAATCTTCGAATATCGATTAACAATCATGGGAAAAATCTAACTAGCAAACAGCAAGCGGATAACATCTTTACTGCAAGCTTATATTACCCATGATTCCACATCCAATTCAGGTCATCGGCCCAATCACTTTTTCTCGCTAGAAGGCGAGTCTTCATCAATCTGTTGTAGTAAGAGTTTCAGTGCCTTTGATGTGTCTCAATGGCGGTTTCATTCTTCGGGTAAAAAGACTTCTGGTTACACCGATCAACATGCTAATCACTACATCAGAAGTGTACATAAAGTTAAATGTGGGGCTATTTAAGTTAGCTTCCAGTCGCACAGATATTCCATTACCCAAAGTATGTGTTTGATTCAAATCAAAGTGTTTGGATTAGTTCTTTCGGATGTTATAACAAACACAAGACAACAGGTATGAAGGAAATATGTTTTAATGTGTAAAATTTGACCATACTGTGAGGGATTCGTGATGTGGTGTGAAGTTTGATTTGTCACCTCTTGTTATTATTGTGTATATTTGTCTACAACTTTTTTAAAAAATTCATACGAGCCCCTGTGGTTTGGAGTTGGGGTACAGGTTATTTATTATAAGTAATGCAATGCCTATTCTTTGGTATTTCAGCCATGTTAACTTGGAAAATTTCAACACAGTCACACTGTTCTTAATCTTGAATGTATTATTGCAACATAATATGAACTGGGATTGACGCATTTCTGTTGTTTGCATCGAACCCCGGAACTGATCTGGTTAAAGAAAAGCACATTACAAAATACGCTCGTCAGTGTGTTACGTACAAACATTTTATGGAAATATTAAAGCATACATACCAAACAATCTTTCAACGCACTGTCCTGGTTTTTCAATGGGATACACCAAAATTAAAGTCTGTCAAAGTTAAGATTCTCACAAACTGGTATGACGACCACCTAAAAATATGGCGATTGACTTCCTGTACGATTTCCGGTGGGAGGTGAATAGAACAGCATTTATTAATCAATGTTTAGTTGTGCCTACAACTCCCAACAATAGGGAAATCAACCATGGGCTGTGCAATTGGAATACATTTATTCTCATTCTATACAGTAAGCTGATCTAATCTGTGAGATTTGAACTATGAAATTTTAAAAAGGCACGAGAAAGACGCTTCAAGTTTCAACAAAGGGAGACTACTCTGAACAGTTGTAGCAACCACCTTTGCCTTGCTGTGAGCTACTTGAACTACTACTTGTTTACCTTTAAAACTTGTAATATGTTATGATTCATACGAGGATATAAGGTAAAGTGAGCTTTGGTGATAATGAGTAATGTATGTATTGTAATCTTGAATTTATATGCCATATCATGTAGGGATGGGGTTTTGGAAGAATAGACTTTGGTTAATAAAACGTCAAAAATACAGAACAACAACAACATTGGGAGTAGTCCGATGAGCTCAGACGACAGTTTTTGAGTTATTTTGTGTCAAGCAAAAACTTACGTCTGAGTTCTACCCATTGTTTTTTTTTTTTTTACATTTTTAACAAGCATATTAAAAATCTCTAGAAACGTGTCACATAAAATAAAATTGGCAACTAATGTACAATGCTTTCTTACCTTTAAAACTTCAGTTAAAAAAATATTTCCCACCAACTTTCATCATATGTCTTCTTTTTTTTTTCCGGCGAGAGAAGGCAAACATTGCTTGCCTAGAAATCTATGAACTGGTCAAAATGCTAACTTCACATGCAAAATATAGGTCTGCTCTATGATACTGAATAGATTATGTGTCCGTTACAAGGATGTTTAAATTATGTGGGAGCATATGTTATATGTGGATCTCAGACCTTGGTTTTTCGCCATCAGGCAGGCATTACCAAAATTTCAGAAAAACATTGGGAGATGTGTCAACTACGTATCAGATTGGTAGTGAATGTCCACCATCTAGGCTCCAGCTAGCTTACCTTCCATTTTTGTAGAAGGCCAGATAGCTGAGTGATTTAGGTGCCCGGCATTTACTGGTGGCGAATCAGTGCCTGACTCTAAGGACAGGTTGTGGGTTAGTTTCCCGGGTCTCAATCTGCACAATTCTAGTGCTTGAAGTATCACTCCTATGATATTAAATTTCCTTTTGATATTTATAGGACAGAGAGTGACAGTGAGTAAGCATGAGCAAACTGTCATCCTACGAACGGGATTCAGTTTGTATGATTTTAAGAATAAAATCTGACCCTTGAAAGTTAATAAATACCTACCAGGATTTATGTCTTCTTCAATTTGATGAATATTTGATGATATTTCATCAAATCTCGTGATCAAAGAAAATATTCCAACGTTTTGACAATCTCTGTTGTTGTTCATGTAGCCTAACGCAAAATTCAAGATGGCAGCAATCTGTTTTGAAAGTTGTTGTTCTGGCACAAAAGTGCGAGTATTGTTTAAACCTGTATATTTAGCAGAATTTTTACTTCGAAGGAATTGAAAAATCAATTTTTTTATTTAATTGGTTTTATTTGGTTGGTTAGCATTATAGGCCAGTTTTCTGTTGAAGGTCAGAAGCGACAATTTGCACATGCTTAACAATGTGATTACGTCACTCTCTGTCCTAAAAATATAAAAAATTGTTAAATATTGTTGGAGAGATACTTATGGCACTACAAGATTTTCTGAACTGGAATCTATTCAGTATCATAGAGTGTTATCTCAACTAAACCAAAAAGGAAAATACTGTTAGTGTTAACACTAATTGAACTACAGCACTATGAATAAATTTAGTTTTTTTTGTATGTGGGCACATTTTTGTGCTGCACACTCAAATCTGTTCAGATGAAGTTTCAAATAAATAAATGGTGGAACTAGGTCTAATTATAGAATTAGCCTGTCACCTCCAGGCACTTGATTCACTCGAAGCACTATTGCAGGTCCTACATGTATGCTATGTACAAATGCAGTGTAGGAGAGACAAGGCTTGAAACAACATTGGAACAGCCCAATTCAACAAAATTAAGACACTAACGCTCTGTCAGTTTACCTGATCTCATTTTCAGTCTTCTCATGTCAGCTGTGCATTATCATCCTTGAAACACTTCTTTATCGCGGAACTTGTCCTTAGTATAAGCTGATAATGCCATCTTACCAGACTTGTGCCTTGTGTTACCGCCAATCTGCTCTCTGAACAACAGTTGTGGAAGTATTGTTTGCGAGCGCAGGACTGATGACCTAAAACAGAGTCAATAGTTAGTGATCTATTGACTCTTCTCAAAATACACTAGCTGATCGGTAGAACTGTTAGGATTTTGGCAGAAAATGGAAATTACCAATATTACCAATATAAACAACCCCACTGCGCGAAGTTCAAATAAACAAACTGTTGAACATGTCGCAATTATGTTACGATGGTATTAGCAGATGAAGGATGATGATGGACGAAAGAAGATATTAAAGTTTCAGCGACTACAAAATGTTTCAAGGCTTAAAATGCGTGAGCAGACACGAGAAGGCCTATAAAGGAACAGATCAGGTAAAATGACAGAACAATATAGTACCCTTATTTTGTTGAATTGTGCCGTAAGGTGTTGTTTCAAGCCTTGTTTTACTATAGTACATAGTATAGGACATGCAATATTGCTTGGAGTGCTTGTGGTCACTAGCATATAAAACGTTTAGGGTTAAGTGTTTAAGTTAGGTTAAGGTTTAGAGTAATGGTTTACAGGTAGGTGTAGACTAGTGCATGGCTCAGGAATAGATTAGGTCTAGGCTAAGGGTTCAGTTTTTTTATGTCCAGGGATTGTTTTGAAAAGTGACCTTTTCAACAATCTGTCAGAAAACACTCCCACCACTCATAACATGAATGTATAAATAAAAATACACTTATATTTAATATTTTAAACACTTACAGTCATGCTGGGCAAATTACCAGGCATTGTTGTTGTACATGTAGGTGATCATGTTTCAGCCTATGGCTGATCAGAAAAGATGACATAAACATCAAGTCATATAATACTATGGAATACCAGACATAGCTTTACTAAATTTATTTGAATTGAGTCATTGATCTGCAGGGCTCTATAGGCCTACCGTTTTCAAACTTGAGTTTTATGTTTGCTAAATGAAAAAAAACATAACCACAAGGCAAAACTAGCTTAGACTGTCACTTAGACAAGCAAATTATTTTATCAGACCTTGGTTTTTGAACTAGAGCTATTTAGGTTTGTTACATGTAAAAGCTTTGTGCATCTATACATTAATAATACACACTTTGTCTGAAACAATTAATGGAATGTGATGAATTCAAGCTTCTAGCCCAGAAGGAAGTATTCACCCAGGCTTGCTTTCCTTGCTTTAGGTTGTTTGGAACTTATTTGTCACTTAATTAGCTTTCTGAATATCATTTTGGGCTGATCATCTCAGGTGTTGTTTGTTATATTTAGCTTACTTCCTTTATTGTTTCTTCGGCTGTTGTATCTTTTATTTCTTTATGCTTCAGTTGGCTACTTAAACCACCTCAGGGCTTTTTCAACCCTGACTACACACAATACACATTATAATGTGCTGCTCCTACCGACTTGGTGACCGTGCACTTACAGGTTTCATTTAACTAAATATAACTGAAGATTTTCAGACATACATGTAGGTAGGTAGATAGATAGAATGTAATGCATTATTGGCAATATTGGGTGTTCCTCTGTAATCTACAAAAAAGTTGCATAAATGTTTCCAAGTGAAATTTTAAGATGCTGATGAAAAAAGGCTATTCACCATGTTCATTTAAATCAGATTTAATAAATTGGAATTTGACATTATTATATATTTTCCCCATTGATATATGCACATTCTATGAGCGTTCTACAAATTGTGTCTTTAATATGTCCTTAATATCTTGTTTTGGGTTGGTAAAGATGGTGGTTGGGAATCTTAAACATTTTTCTGCTAGGGATATATTCAATGTAACTTACATGTAGTACCCAGAATAGTCCTTGGTAACATGTGTTTATAATTAAATTTTCCTGGTGTTCAAGCGAAATCCAGTGTTTTCATTGGTTCAATTATTGTGTTCATACTCCAATGAACCGAAAAAGAGTTTTAGCCACGCCCACTTGACCGAACTACTTTCAGCTATAAACAGCGTAATGAAGACGGTCTTGCACAATAAAATCACTCTATTGTGACATTAATTTACTTGAATAAAATACAACAAACAAGATAAATTAATATTAGAATCAGCACTTAGTCCGCTTACCTTCATGCCGTGACAAATCCTGTCATTCTAAGATGTGGTGTGAGGTGGCATTTCATGCCAAGTGAATTAGAGTTTTTATCCATACTCAACTTGCTAAAATCTGATTTCTTTCCGATGAAAAGCTGAGCGCTGTGTTTTTAATGCACAACGCACAAGTGTATTTAATATTTGCACAATTAAATGAAGTTAGTTTATCCAAGAGGTACCACAGCGAAGTGTGCGAAGATATATCAGTTTTCATTGATTTGTGTTGATATATTTCAAAACAACATTTCTTGGCGTCCTCGCACCGCGCATTCCAAATCAATGAATGATGCTGATGTTGAATTTCGTCACATAATGCACATGAGTGGTCGCAGGAACAACAGTTCTGTCAGAAGTTATATAATCAAAAATGTTCAGCATGTCAACACACATCAGTACTATCATGTCCGTGATAGCACAGCGCTAGACAGCCTAGCAAAAGTTTGTACCGCCAGTCGCCAATCGCCACATCTCCCCTACCTATCACAGCGCGGAATGAAGCAATATTGTTCACATCTTGATTTTAAACAGAGTACCATCAACACATCAGCTCAATTCCAGTAATATCACCTCATTTGATTCATCTCCAATTCATCAGCCTCTACCTGTGTCTTCAAATAACTAGAGCTACGTAAAATCAACCGCCTCATAAACTTTTCCACGGAGACTCTCGTGCGAGAGACCAGCTGTTGGCCTGTTGCTCATCTTTTGCAGCCATGTTAACATTGAATCCGACACAAGTATCCATGAGCGCATTGTTTACATTTGTTGTTGAATAAAGTTAAGATGTTATTTTCTCCATAGATATACTGTCATTATGAATAACTGTGTTGTTCTAATTTAATTATAAGCATTGTTACGTCATTGGAGTATGAACGAAAAAAAAAACAAGGTGCAAACTTTTGTATGAACCGCTATGCCGATTCATACAGCTTGCACCTCGGTTTTTCATTCATACTCCAATGAACGTAAACAAAAATTGCAGTCAATCCTTAAATAACAAACCTGGAAACTGCCATTCATGTGCAATGTATCTTATTATACATGACAGTTGTGCTGATTTATATTTGCCAATTAATCATTTCTATATTTCTAAATGTAGAGAAAGACAATTTTGCATGCATCCATTGGGATTTGAACTCAGGTCTCTGGCTAGCAGGGACACTGAAATAGGCATACAGGGATAGTATACATCCATGCTACATGTAGTACATGTACTTTTTGCCGGATTTACTCAAGAAGCATTGTAGTCAGCATATGTTATTCAACCAATGTGGACAATGTACATATATAAATCTGGAATTTAGGATTTATTTTAGGAGGTCAGTAATTTATAAACCTCTAAAATAAACATATGATATTTATGTGGGCCACCATGGCTATTTAGCACCTGCCTTTATAGCTTAATGTTAATGTTTTTATGTTAAGGAGAAATCTTGTCGTCACTTAAGCCCAGATAAGTGTCATTAAAAGTCACCTGGCAAGTCAGAGATTATAGCCTTTTAATGAAAGGTGTTATGAGCTTTGTATTGAGGATGTTATAGAACCTAAATAGATCTGATTGTTTTTTAAATGTTCCTGTCTGATATACTCATAACATTTTATAAATATGAATAAAAGGATTTGACTGTATAATCATAACTAGTCTGATACTAAACAGGTATAACCGTAAGTTTTAAGAATAAGATCTTCAGCTTGTTAAACCTGTCTTTTGTCATATGAAAATGTTGTTTTTACCTACTTGTATCTGTTTATTTCCTGTTGCAGGCTGTAGACTGCACTTGATCGAATAAAGGGAAGGAAGGATCTGTGTGTTCCTATGGTTGTTAAGGGTAAATGTATACAGCACATTTACATTCACCCAGGTTTGTATTACTTTTTTAAGCCTTTGTAGGGGTTAATGCACATGTTGCTTTGGTACGTGTAATTTGTGATTCTCCATTTTTTTACCCTATATTTAATCGAAGGACTTATATAAACGTTACAAAATTTACCATAATTTAGTTGTATATTTGTGTTAATCATTAATGTTTTTTTGGTTAAACTGTTTGGTAAAATGTATTTACACTGTATGTGTATTTATATTCTGTACTTGCAATTCTTTGTTGATCTTTTTTAGTTAAAGTATAACACTTTATGGGATATATTATTACTACAATACACCTGTCTGTTAACAATACATGTATATATATATAATATAAACATTATTATAAGGTACACATATACATGTATACATGTGCTGACGTTAGGTAATCAGTCTATTATTGACTTGTTTTGTCATTTTCTATTTATCTTTGTCATAATTTTGAACTAGAAAAATCTTATAGCTTACATGTATAATATACAGTAAAGGTATTTTGATCCCAGAGGCCTATACAGAGTTTACATAGCCACATAAGTTGATATAGCCAGAGGCCTTTGGCTATAGGTCTACTGTGGGTCTCCAAAGCTCTGTGTAGACCAATTGAAAGGCCTTAACTGTTTTATTATATGACAATCATATCAGTTGATATACAAAAAACATATCACTTTATATTTTGACGAGCTGAGATCAAAACAGACAACATCTTTGAGACGCACCTAATAACCATTGTTAATTGGTTGAATATTGCCGAGCAAGATTTAAACACCGCAAGTGTATATATACTACAGGCTATTGTTTGACAACGTGATACATTTCAGTCAATGAATAATCAGAAAAGATCATTAAGTCGTATAATGTTCCCAGTGATACAATTCAGTTAATCCACAACCATACATAACCAGCTATAATATGTATTATAAAAGATCTGAGGATCAATTGACCTGGATACTAAGGTAATGTATATTTTGTCAAGAGTAATCACACTGGGACAGGTAAAGTATATGTACTCTGGCTCATATTTCTTATACAGAACATCCTGGTTACATATTGAAAACTATACACATGATAGCAACTTTTTTGGCTTAGTGATTGTTGATTATAAATTCTCATTCAGTAGCAAATTTCAAGATGGGTGTGGTAAGGTGACATATTTCAACACAAATGTAATGTCAAAATTTAGTCTGACACCCTCCAAAAACATAGGCTAATGACTGAATGATAAACCAAGACTGGCGTGTGACTTCTCTGAGTACATACTCCATACTAATGGTTTACTGGGAAATGTAATTGAGGACAATCAGTTAACCATAGTATTTCTTCACTGGTATGTAGAACCTACATTTACACACATGTAGCTGTGTAAATTACTCGGTAATAAAGAACAGTTTTGGAATGAGTGCTAACACTGGGATACTTATAAAATCACTACCGGTAACTGTAAACTTGACATGGCATTATTCACTACATGTATCTCCACAGAGTTTTAAACCAGTATCTGCATAAAAGCATATTTGATGACACAGAGCTTCGTCATAAGTAAGGTAAACATCATTTTATAAAGTCTTTAATGTACACATGCAGTTTGAAAGGTTTTACTTTTTAGGTTTGTATTGAGAAAGGATGTATATTTAATTTAGTAAGATTTGAGAATTCATTTTGGATTGTGAAGCGTGACCCACGTGGGCAATGATCCTCCTGAATGCATGTGAATAGAAGATTTCTCCAGATAAAGTTTGTTTAAGAGCCTAACTATTAAAGTGGCCAGCAGTTTGTTGACATTTCATGTAATTTCTTCCTGTTCTTTTCAGGCAGAATGTTGACAGTGTGAGTTGGTGTGATCAGCCAGTTCCATACTGGCTTAGATCAGGACCTCTGACATCATGATAACATAAGGCCTCTTCAACCAGGTGCTAAACACGTCAGTCCAGCCATCAGAATGGACAGGTCGGAATTTTACCATACTGGACACCTTACAACAACAACACTTGTGGCCTGTGCAGTGCACACTGCAATGCTGGTGCTCTTATGTAAGTACTGTACAGGTTCAGAACTCATACCAAAACATTCCTGAGATTGATGTCAAATAACCTATGATGATAACATGGTATTATGACACACCACTGTGCATTTATGTCCATGACACATTACAAAAGGAATTTGGTTTCACACAGTCCTTTCCCCTTGAATTACAGTTGAAGCCAGAACAAATTTTGGCTAAGTAACAAACATACATTACGGAAATTAGAATACAAGAATAATAAACCAATATGTTTTTTTATGAGATTAAACAAATTAGTACACAGGATTTGAGACAGTTGAATATACCGGTACTAAGACAATTTGAAATTATATGAAAAGGACTAGTTCTTTGCTAACGATTTAATCTTGGCCTTAAGTGACATATTAAAAGGGCTTCTTTAACCAATAGAACTGACTGGTGTTATGCTGTGTCAATCACCCCAGTATTAGCAATTATAAAATCAAAGAGATCCATGGAGGGTTTCTCCTTTAGTAGTCATGGATGTTAAGCATGTCATGGATATGTCCAAAAATATCATGGATATGTTTAAAAATCAGAACATTTAAATTCATAAACTGTCAATCATTTGAGTTTTTCTTAAATCTTCTAACCAGAATTTGTCAAGATAGGGAAAGTCAGCCAGATTATAGGGTTTAATTCTCTGAATGTCCAATTTTCTTCATAGTCAATCTGTATTTGATTAAGTGATTCTGTTGTAGGTTCGTCAGGTGCCCTGTGTATCTGTAGCCAGGACTCGGACTGTGGATACAATAGCGTCTGTAACAGCTCCACATGTCACTGCGAGGATGGACTTACTATACATGAAAACCTCAAAGATTGTGTAAACGGTAAGATCATTTGTTGTCAGTGCTTTCAGTTATTTTCACCAACAAGATTTTTACCAGTAAATTGCCACCATATTAAATTTTGCAAATTTTAGCTGCAGAATTACAGTTGTGTACCAAATTTTTGAAACGGGCATTCCCTCATAAGAAGGTGATATATTCCAACAACAAACACAACCTGAAAATGTGAAGTCACTCCACTACATGTAGCTCTGTTGGAAAAGAAATGTTCCTCCAGTGCTTAGCATAGCATGTGGTCCAAAGGTGAAGGGTTATTGTCTTAGGCTATTAGTTTTGTTTCAGGTACAGGGGTGACCTGTATAGACTGCATATGTAACCTAAACATATCATACAGCATGTTTACATAATACATGTAACTGTTTTTTGTGAAACAGGATTGTGGTGTATCTGGAGCTTGCCAGGCCTATAAGTGTAGGTGTGTGCAACCTGATCAATGTCCCCTCGCATAAACCTTGCTTAAAACACTATTGTACATTTAGCCTAAATGTATAATTGGTAATAGAAATGGTATTATAAATTTTCTCAAGATTGTATGTTTGTTTGTTTGGGGTTTTAAGCTGTACTCAATGTTATTTTATTTATATGATTTATAGAAACGGTGAAGGAAACCACCATAAACGATGCTGGCAACATGCAAGAAAGGACAAAACATTTACATAACATTTAGGGGAAAATTACCTAATTTAACACATGAACGGACATGTATACACATGCCAGACTATGTGATGGCCACTACTTGAATTTTCACTTCATAATAGGACAATGAATTTGAAATATATCTTTTGGTTGACCAAATAGTGATACCAGTTCACCACTCTATTTTTACCCCATGGTGAAAAAGGTTTATATCTTACTCACTCTCTTGTTGGCGCTTTTGTTGTTGTTCTTGTTGTTGTTGATGTAACACTAACTAAATGGACTATTTCTCTGTCAATAATGTTAGGGTTTGTTTTATACATGCACACAGCACAAATGTCAAGGTGTTGAGGCATGTATTATTAACACATGCCTCAACACTCAACATTTGTGCCTGCAGCCACAGGATTCGTCTTTGCTGCAGGCCACGGGGTATGTCTCGCAGTGCGGACTTGTTACTACTTCTGTTTGATGTGTAAACAGTAGTTTTTTTATGGGCCAGGTTAAAGTTGATCGTTCCTCTTGTGTTGAGATTAATTGTACCTGACAAAAAGTATAAAAGGACACAGTTTTTATGATAAATTATTAGTATCAGTCTTTTGTGCCTTCCTATCTCTTAAACCTTTTATTGTCCGGATATATTTTTGTCAAGAGTAATCACACTGGCACAGGGATATCGACCAATTAAAGGCGATAAATTATCTCATGTCTGAATATATATCACAATTGTTTTTTTTTTCGGTATTTAACAGATGGGTTTGACAAAAAGTTTGATACTTATAAACAATGATTAATTATTAACCAGAATGCTTAATAAAAGAAAAAAAAATATCTTCAAGCATATTAATTGTCCTTTGCAAGTACTTAGTAGTCACATACATGTATCTAAAAAACTGGACAAAATTCTGTGCAACCATGTACCAGATTTTTTTCATTAGGAAAACATACAAGTTTTAGAAAGTACTGGCATTACAGTTCTTAAGTTGATCTTGGATAAAAAAATTATGTGAAAGGATATACAAAATTTATTGTGATAAAGAAAGTGTTCAATACTCTTGGGAGCATTGTTTGTAATTGGATTGAAATGAAGTGAACATTGTATTCTAGTATAGAAAAACTCTGACAGAAATGATGTTGATATAAATGAGCCTTAAGCAGGATACAGGAAGCTATGTTTCAGATTTTAGAAGTTTGTGAAGTTCAGCGTAACAATTGAAAATAGAATGTGGTGTTGTTTAAGCTGGCTAAGCCAATATAGACAAGGCACCTGTAGGTGGAATAATATCCCTTTAGAATATATTGATCTGCCAGTCTGATGTTTGGTTAGTGCCTTTCTCTCTGGGTGAGCTCTGTGGGTTTTACCACCCAGTCCCTCAGCAATAGAGATTGTTTTCATGAATGTAGGTGTTCAGTGATAGGGTACGCTTTATGAACTGGGTGTGGGGTGCCCAGCTCTTTGTTCCACTTCAACCATCACACAGTAACTCCATATGACACAGTGCCATGTTTGTTGGCCAATGATTTGCCTAACGCTCAACTTGTTTGATAGATGTGTCACAGTTAAATTGGGTTCATGATGCAATGAAATTCCTTGTGACACCTTTCAGGTTCTGTTTGAAACTGTAGTGAGAGTATTGAGCTCTCCTTGTGTGTTAGTAATTTTGATTTTTAATTTTGTTCAATAACCACCCTTTTGTTAGAAGCTGCTCATTATGAGCTAAAGGATATTATTAGCATGCTACATGTAACACATGTCACAAAACTGAATATCAAAGATTTATGTGGCTTTATTATTTAGTTCAACTCCTGTGTAGTAAGATGCTCACAATTACCAAGTGTTTCTTATGAACTCTTATCAGGCTGCGTGCTTCTTTCTCTCTCATTGCTATGCTGACAGCCTGGCACATGTGATGGCCTTACTGCAGAATATTCCTCAAGTCTTGGTGTAGTTTGTGATACATATAAGCTTTGAGTCATTGATTGTCACAGGCTCTGTATATATGTGATTTCACAGAAGTTCAAAGATTATCTATTGACTGTGAGGCAGTGAGGGTTAGACTGTTTTGTTTTACCGAATGCCTATGTATTTTCTGATAATTGAAATAAGATACAATTCTGTGCTTGCCATTTTGTATCCTGGAATACCCGCCTTTTCTGATTAGTTTTTAATCATTGGATTATGACTTGACTTACCCCAGTGAAGGTTGTCTCCATCCCCTTATAATTATTGGCTTCAGTTGGCTGGTTGATAGCATTCCTGTCATACCTCTGATCAGGGTGATAGGCATAGCCTCAAGGCAGAAGGTTTATAGATTACACTGTTTATGAGGGGCGGGAAGGAGAGACTTTGTTCATCTTAACTGAATGCATATGATTTGTTAAATTAACATCTGACAGCATTGAAAGTGCAAGTTAAAGACATTGTCTCCTGAAGACATTTTATGTGTTTGATACTAAAAGTGAGGATTGTGAAGTGCAATATTTGTCAATTACCCCGAGGAAGTGGTCAGACAAAAAACTTATATCTGAGTCTGACTGAACGATTTATTAACTGTTATTCAGCGGGTTTTTTTCTTTCTGGAACACGTACATGTAGTAATAGTATGATGTACTTTATATGCTGTGATAGGCAGTAATTTGTGGCGTTGTGTTTTAGGAATATATTTAAGGGATCATCTTTAGCTCTCGCTTAATTGAATCTCTCCAATCAACTTTAATTATTTGTCTAGTGATAGCATAGCCATTTGAGAAGTTGACTTTTTAAACAAAGCTAGAAGTTGGATTTCAAAACAAGTATATTTTATCAGTATATATATATAATAGTGTAGTTGAACCAGGAATTCCTTTTATGGACTTACAGTTTGTTGGTTTTTTGGAGTATCTTTATAAATGAGAGTGAAATGTGAGTTACAAGTTGATACAGAACAAAGTGAAATTTCTATTGTTGGATAGTTCTGTTTTCTGGTGTTTTATAAAGGATTACTGTTTAGAGACGGGAGCTATAATGGCATCAGGTGAGTGGTTTGTTAAGCAATTTTAATGAGTAATATTGTCAAATATCCAGAACTAACATTGAAAATGAAAAAGCACTTCATGTATTTGATGAACACATACATTTCCCTGACTCTAAAGTTTTACTTCTGATGAAGGCCTACTGATTAAAGATTTTTAGGCCAACAAAATAATTGGCCTTGTTTGTTTATCCCTGGAAAGTTGAAAGTCTGCAGCAGTAGATAAGTGCTGACTAATCAATAATTTGTGGATTCGCGATCAGCAAAAATCACGATATCAAGTGGAATTTATTTTGCAATCCTAACCTAAATTTGATTTGTTCACAAAATTGCTGGAGAGGCACTTTGCTGATGATTACTTCAAGTACCAGGGGATGATCATGTTATTACATTATTATCTATTTGAGTTATTTTTGTTTGTTTGTGTTTTATATGCAAAAATCACGATATCAAGTGGAATTTATTTTGCAATCCTAACCTAAATTTGATTTGTTCACAAAATTGCTGGAGA
>JAVFBZ010040663.1:0-10647 GCA_032466195.1 Katharina tunicata
AAATAGCAGTCTAATCATGAAAATAGCTAGCCATTCACTGGATGACCTGCGATGATTTGGAAAAAGGGGAAAAAGTAGCACTCCATACTTATTTTTCTATTTCGAGCCCTGAGTAGGCAGGTCTGAACAGAAATTTGTTTCACAAGAAATTAATTAAAACATCGATTGCTTAGTACATGTATTAATTTTCCAAGAGTTATGTCTACATTCCAGCTCTTACCTCTCTCCCCCAATCTGTATTTCCTCAAAGTCTTCACATGTTCCCAACACACTTTCCTCTAGATTAGTTACTGTAGTCTGAATAGATCCACCACAAGCCTTCATTGTTCTCTTCAAGTCTTCGTCCACCACCCGTCCTGCACAAAACATGTCCCTGAAAAAATAAGATACAGAAACGATGTTTTGAAAGTCAACCCCGGACTATTTACACTGTGTGTGAAATATTTACTTGCAAACGTTGAGCACACATTATAAGTGAGCAAAATTGGTTTCATACATGTTCAAATGGTACCTATCCCAGCGACAATCAATCTCAATTTCATTAAAAGCTTCCAGGTTTCTTCCTTGTGAAATGAGAAAGAAGGGTGTAGAAATTACCTGTCAGCAAAGTACTGTGTGGCTACATCCCCAATAGGTAACTTAGAGAGAACCACCTTAGCTCCACTCTTATGGATCTTCTCTAACTTATCATACAGGATACTCCATTCAGCATCTACAATGGACTGGTACTCCTGAAATATAGATAAAATATGATATCAATCCTGGAAATGTTCATACCACTATTTAAACTTTGAAATAGTTTTGTGTCATTTAGAAAGTGACTTAACAGTATTTTTATTTGGGGGATATCACTCTGATACTCAACAGATTCGAGTTCAGATTTTTTTTTATCGAGTCACCAGCAGTAAATTCATGCTTATTTAAACGACCAAATAACCAGACCAATCAAGTAAAAAGCAAAAAAGACAGTCGAAGGATTGATTGATTGATTGGCGCTTTATGCCGTGCTCAAGGGTATTTCACTTAAATGAGGGAGATGTATTCCAACAGTAGACAGCAATTATTTTCACAATGTGTAATCACTTTAGTATTTTTGTTGATGGAAATGTTCCTCCGTGCTAAGTATGACAGCATATATACATAATCATTGCTCAACCAATGTAGATATCTCTGGTCTATCCTGAAAACTCTTAAAAGTCAGGTACTTACAGCCACTGTGTCCACCCGAACCTCTGCGTTTTCCTTTTCTGCTTTTAATTCCAGTTCAATATTGAGAAGAGCCATCTTCGGGTTTTTGTATATCTTTGGCTGCATTTCAAACCCGGCGTAACTGAATGTTTTCTTGAAGGCAACTCCTGCAATTAGTCGGGAATCCTGTACAAAAGAAATACAGCCATTAGAAATGTTCAATGAAACACTCAATTCAGAAACATAATTTATTAATGAAGATTTCATGATACTGATTGCAGATTCAGGATGAAAGCAAATTTTTATGATTTGAACACTTGTTTTACCTGCCATGTCATTACAGGCAGGCATTGTGGTGATCCTCAGATTATTTTCAAAAAGTCTCAAAGACATATTAGCATATATATAAGGAAAGTTTGCCAAGTAAGGGCTCCGAATTCCAATGATTTGTATGCCCCTTCCACCACACAAGGGATCTTTGGGTTCTGGCAGTTAGACTTTTTTAGTCTGCTTTTACCTTGAGTGTTTAACCTGTTGACAGCTACATCAATATTTAAATTTTTTAATACTCAAAGACATGTCACATGTGTATGCATATACAATGGTATATGTTAAATTTTTCTATTCTTTTATAATATTCTATTTTTAAACAATGTTTAATTAAAATACATCTGTAAGTGTTGCATATATTGATTTTATTTGATTGGTGTTTAAAATCATACTCAAGGATATTCTACTTTTGCCAATTTTGCGGAAAACCAGGAAGAAACACTGTTAAACCATCCCACGATCTGCACAGCCACCAGACTTCCCTGATATATATAAAGTCGGCAATTTGAATTTGAACCTATACAGAGTACAGTGAAGGGCACTCGGGAGTTCTTTCATCATTCATATGAGCATTTTCTTTGCTGCAAACTCGTCGAAAATTCCAAACAGAACATAACTTGACTGTCTGTAATAGGTATGTAACGATACACCGTATAACTGGTGAATCGTGATACGATACGATATTATCTACGCACGTATCGCGATACCAGCCGCTTGTTTATTTATATATTTATTTGAATTTATATGTTTTCCCAAACCGTGGAAGCGTTCTTCTGAACCTTACCTGCCGCATTGTTCAAAATTAATATTCCCAAATGTACAAAATCAGTGGTTAATGTTTTAAGAGTCGTCATTCCTCAGAAAGAATAAAATTTATTTGCAATGTTTTACCGCGATCGGCAACTTCGCATCATGCGGGGTCCAATTTTCGTGACCGTAATTTTTAATCGAATTTCATAATGTTTCAACTTTATATTGCAGGCCATAAGTAAAAAGAGGTATTCTACGGTATGAACATCATTAGAAACCAACCTGTAAACTGTGCAATTGCGATATGCTATTCTATTTTTGACAGAAATGCAACTTCATTGTGTGCTTGATTGGGCCTGTAGGATTTGAAGAACTCCAAAGTTTAATAAAATTCTCACAGCTCAAAATTATCCCTAATCTGCGTTTCTGAGGTCATACTGCTACCTAAGGTGTAAATAATGATAAGGTGTAACTCTCAAAAGTACCTGTGTTTTTCAATTACATTTACTGTGTGCTATACTAGACATACAGCTGTAAGAGGTTGTCTGGTACTGATCACTGATTTTTAAAATTCTTTATGCAACGATAAATTACTTTCTTCTTTATTTCTTTATTTGTTTGGGGGTGTCTATATAACACCATGCCATGTTAAACACCACTCAAATAAATAATTTAAATAAATCTAACACCATGCCTAAGATTTTTTCACTCACACCATTGATGAGTCAGTAGGGCCTAATATTGTGGATGAAACTGGACAGAAGTACTATTTTGCATAAATGTTTGAATGTCCCTTAAAATAAACTTGGCTTAAAACAAAAGTTTCCTGGCATTTTCTGTGAATTCGCAAAGCATGAATCTCCATAAAATAATGCGATATACAGCATACATGTGAAGTTTTTTAAATTTTTATTACCAGTACTCAAGGTTTCATTTCCTCTCCAAACAGTCATAAAACTAAAGACGGATGCAAAATGAAAACAGGTTAACCTAGGATGAACACAGGTTATCCTAATTCCCATCTTGCATAACCTATTTTGAGGTTTTCCAGAAAAATTTTAGAGGACCGATTTTTAAGCTAGCTTTAATGTACTGTATCACTATACGTATCGTATCGTATAGCCAATATCGAGATAAGTATCGTATGGTGAGAATAGTGTATCGTTACACCCCTAGTCTGTAATCCAAACCATGCCAATATGTAGCAACGTCATCTGATAAACTTAAAAATCTTAACGTCAAGTTCTTACAAATTTCTTGTGATTTTTTTAAACATTGCTCCAATCAAAGGATACTGTGCGCTGGATGCTTGGAGCAATCGTCACACTCAAATTTTAGTCTACATTTTAAGCTATATACGCATCTACACTTTCATGTAAGTATTTACCTCCAGAGCACCTCCTTGAATTTTCTTGACACCAATCATGTTCAGGGGAAGTAACTCATCCAGCAACATGACTGCATCAACCACCATGTTTGAGAAGAAACCTTTCTGATGAGCTACTAATTTAGAACTCAGTGCTGTTGCGGCACATTTCTCTAATAGTTGTCTCTGTTCTCTGAAAAAAAAACACAAAAAAACATAAAGCCGGTGATGGTAGACAGAACTTTTAATATTTATGCGTACAAACATTTAAATTACAACAAATACACTTGCGTGAAATATTTTCTAAAGCCTGTCAAATAAAAATTCAACTACAGATTTAAGACAAATTTCTCTCACACTGACAACTGTATTAAAAGCTTTCTAAGATTTTTTCAACTATTTCTTTAAACAAACTGGGACATGAAACACATATCTCAAGCGACTTGGTCTTTTTCTGTAGTTCATGGCTTTGTTAGAACCCCAAAAATAAAAAAATAAAAACTTACTTTGGATCGTCTTTCTTGATTTGCACTGCAATTTCCTTGATCTTTTCTACGGCCTGAAATACAAGCGTTATTTTTCTTTCGATCAGAACTACATATAATTTATAATTATAAATAATTAAAGATTACCAAGTATTTAACCCCCGAATCAATTTTTGAAATGGATTTCTGTTTGAGTATGATAAATGAATTAACTACATATGTATGTTCCACTGACTAAGGCCCACATCACATCACCTAGAGGTGAAGACGTGGACCAACTCTCTGGGAACCTGACTTATCTCCCCTAAAGCGTCACCAGGACATTGCTAGAACAGCCATGAAAGGTGACAGGGGAGACAAATCTTACTGTACCACAAGAGTAACGCTGAGGTAGTGGGTAGAGCACTACATAGCTGACTACTTGTGGAGAGAAATCTTGATACCAAGATGATTAAATTGCCACAACAAAATATCACGCTGTAGCAGTGTACCTCAGTGATTACCAAAACAAATTTTCTGTACATCTACATTTCATTGAAGGAGACCTAGTTTACTCTAGTAATAAAGGTTACAAGGCCCACATTACCTATGACAATACACAAATAACAAAATACACACTGTGTCTATTTCAAAGTGAAAATGGCACTGCGAACATTGGCTGCAAAAATAATCTTGCAAACATAAAAGTAAACTTGTCTTGTGTTTCACCCACTTAAACTTATTGACTCTAAAGACAAGCTAGATTCATGACCTGTATACTAGGATTACTATTTCTATACATAAGGGTTCATTTAAGGATAAACTCTCAGCCAACAGCTACTCTGGGGCTAGTCTAAACTACAATGGCACAGAATGAATCGTCTGATTGGGGTTTTAGGCTGTACTTCAGCTTATTTCACTAATATGACAACGTACTAGAGCAACAGGTCACGGAAACCCACTTAACGACACTTTCAAAATACAAAACGAAAAACAAAAAGACATTAACAGAACACCACAACATATAGACTTAGTCGTCAAAACAATCGAAATTCTCTGAATCACAGGAAAGTGTCAATAAATAAAAAAAAACTAACCAAGTAAGCTGCTTTCCGGAATGCTCTCACTATGATCTGCGGATGGACTCCTTCCTCGATGTATGGCTTAGCCTGTTTTAGAAACTCCACAGCCAGCAAAACTACAGATGTGGTCCCATCGCCAACCTGTTCAAGTATAGAGAACCGTTAACAAAGATCTACAAGATTCATAGACTTCTTTCAATTTTGTGAAAGTCCTATATAATGTGCATCAATGTTTTACATGCTCTTGATCTAGTTGTTTGCTTGATGGTATGATGCACTGTCTTGCTTTGGGAGAAACTGGCAAAGAAACAATTAAAAATCCACACCGCAAACTCAGAGTTCATACTCCAGTGCAGGTACACACTCTATACATTTTCTTTATTCGTTAGGACTTTCAGTTCGACGACAGAATCTTATGATCTTAATCGTTTGTTAGATCAAAATTGGAATTGATCATTTAGAAAGAAAAAAAAAATATGTATGTTCCACTGACTAAGGCTCACATCACCTAGAGGTAAGACATGGACCAACTCTCTGGGAACCTGACTTATCTCCCCTAAAGCGTCGCCAGGACACAGCTAGAACAGCCGTGAGAGGTGACAGGGAAGACAAATCTTACTGTACCACAAGAGTAACGCTGAGGTAGTGAGGAGAGAACTACACAGCTGACTACTTGTGGATTATTGTGCACACACCAAAACCAATGTCGGTGAATTTTTTACTGTGTCTTCTTTACACAATTGATTATGAAAGTGAACTTCGGTTCATATTATGCTTTTGTCATAACCGAAAACTTAGCCATACAAAATGACAATAAATTAACTTTTTGTTTGAATGAGGTTTTATACCATACAAGAAGATATTTCATCCACATAATGGCAGACAGCCAAAAGGGTACATGAAGCCATCCTCAGTAGCACAAAGTCTTAACATATTGCACTTCGGAAATGGGAAAGGTATTCTTTTTAAGAGGAAACTGGAGGTTTTCTGACATACATGTTATTTATCATCCTACTATGCTTGTGCATTGTCACTGTCACTGTCACAATTAACTTGAGCATGCTTGATACTGGATTTCTTTGATTGGGGTCTTACTTATGGTTATTTCACTCATGACAGTGGTGAGTGTACCAGACTAACAAATGAAATGCTGGATATCTGAATTGCACAATAGACTCGAGATGTCTGTACACGACCACATGATGATTTTTTGCTTTCAAAGTCACCACTACAGTACCACAGCGATTTATCATTATATATATAAAATTTGAATGCACACAAATACTTATAAATGGCGAAATTAATATTTGTTTATCGGTTTTGATTTATGTATGTTCCACTGACTAAGGCCCATATCACATCACCTAGAGGTAAGACATGGACCAACTTTCTGGGAACCTGACTTATCTCCCCTTAAGTGTCACCAGGACACAGCTAGAACAGCTGTGAGAGGCGACAGGGGAGACAAATCTTACTGTACCACAAGAGTAACGCTGAGGTAGTGGGTAGAGCACTACACAGCTGACTACTTGTGGATTATTGTAATTTAGATAAATTACAAGTGGAAGAAGTTTAATTTAGTTATCTGAATACATAAAAAAATGGGCAATTATGAGGACGCTGTAAAGAATTTTACACTTTGTTTTTTTTCTTCACTATAGAGCCTAATTTACTTCACTTTAATACCCACCTCCGCATCTTGTGACTTGGCAATATCCACCAGGGTTTTAGCAGCTGGATGAACAATATCAAGGAGTTTCATAATCGTTGCTCCGTCATTTGATATTGTGGATTTTCCTAAAACAAGAGAACTCAATAAATTTAGTATTGGAATTCTTGAGCTTCAACAATTTATCAGTCTAAACCGATAATAATCTATCAACATCTGGTCAAAACTGACAATTTTTCTTTGTTCGTTTTCTAACTTTTGTACGTAAAAGACAAAAACAAAAATGGTATTCCTATTTTATTGGGATCTGTAAAAGAAAATATCCCCATAAAATACATATATTTCGAGAAGAAAAAAAAAAACAACCAAAAAACCCACAGTACTAGTCCACAATATTTTATTGATTTGTAATATCCAGGGATTTTTTGTGTTAAACACTTGTGATTGATTGGTGTTTAATGCTGTGCTCAAGGGTATTTCAGTTATATGAATATGACGACGATTTATTCCAACAGCAGACATCGACTCTAACACAACCATAAAATGTGTAGACTAGTTATAGGGCAGTGGAAAGAAATGTTCCTCCAGTGCTAAGTATAACAGCATGAATATAATCTGGAAACATACTGCGCTAAGCCAGACGGCTAAACACTTATGAAAGTCAGTCCAGGAACTCTTTTTAAAAGACAGGTTACACGATCTATTTCACTCATAACGTTATTTATTCCAGATTTTATTTTCGTTTGAAATATATTAACATCTTGAATTAATGCTAGTCATATTATTCCCTCTACTAAATAATTATTACCTTGGTTATCAACTATCAGCTTGTCCATGCCCCTTGGTCCAAGGGTAGTACGGACAGCATCGGCAATCACCTGGCAGGCATTGATATTACTGACCACCTGTGGTTTTCCCTGAGAGGAATCTGTTCCCTCCTTTAGCAAGATAATCTGGGGTTGCTAAAACACACAAGATTGATTGATTGACATTTATTGCTGCACTCAAGTGTATTTCATGTATTCCAACATTACAGAGAGGCCGCAACACAACCTAAATGTTTGAAGTCACTTCTGTTAGCGGTCAACTCATAAGCATATTCAAGATTTCTAAATTACAATACCTATCAATATGTCCCCTGGTCGATTTCATCTTTATCTATATTAATTAAGTTCAGCTGAAGTTGACAAAGTTTCGGTTTGAAAATTTAATCAAACGGAAGGGTTCCAAGACTTACACTATATACTATATAAGCCATGCCATATAGCGATTGTCTTTAAGTCCTTTCTTTTCTCTTTAGATTCAATTTTCATAACGCAGTTTACGCGACTTCAACGGACCTTGAGTCACCCTAGATATATGTATCTATAGAAGTGAGATCAAACAGGTAAATCCTTCAGTCCACCTCTTTAAATTATTATCAGTCAGATTTCAGAGTTAAACATATATACTTGGAGCTAATCGAGGTGGTCATTTTGGGGGTTTTACGACGTACTTAATGTTATTTCACTTATAAGGCGGGGTGCCAGACCACTGTGCAAAGAAATCCCCCTGAGTGACGCCAGATGCAACATAGAAGATGTAACACATTTATAGGAACAGAAACAGGACACCAAAACAAATCAGCATCATGATGCCCCTAGTTTAGAGGATCACCAGGGCATGGGAGGCTCCCACCCAACCACTCGCTGTAAGTTTGGCTCTATGAGCAACCATCATAGATCTTCAAACAATGGCAACAGAACCAATGGTTAAAAAGACAAATGATATAAAGCATTGTGTTTCGGTGTCAAAGACACCCAAGAGGCCATTTGATACACCCTATTTCAATCCAATTTAACATGGGAAAGATAGGGAAAATGTCAAATTAAACACACGGTTTTAATTTTGTAAAAATATTGATTTGAGACACCCTCCTCTTGCTTTCTGGCTAATACTATGATATGAAATGAGTTACCCTTTACATTATTTATTGATTTTTCAAAATAACTTTCCTATCTCTTGTGTATATAGATTAGTACGCCTAGGCTTGTGGTGCCCACCACACACAATATGCCAGTGCCTGTTACCAATGATTGATCGATTGATTGGTCAACGCCGTGCTCAAGGGTTCATGTATTTCATTTAAATGACGGCGCTGTATTCCAACAGCAGACATCGCCTCTTAACAACCTTAAAATGTGTAGTCACTAGTGTTTTTGCTGTTGGGAGAATAATGCTCCTCCAGTGATATGATAGCATGAATATAATCTGGAAACATACTGCCCTTAGCATGAGGGCTGGTTACCAATGACTACCAAATAATTATTACGTTCATTTTCTGCGTTTTGTTCCAATTTTTAAACTCGAGCTTTACAAAGGTTGTCAATAGGGTTTAAGAACAACGTCATATCTTATTCGATAACGCTTGACGTTCGGTTGTACATGTGGAGCAACGGAATAGTTAGGGCGAGTTAGAGCATGCATACTCTGGAATTTTCTTTGAGTAGACAAGTTCGTCAAACTAGGAACACGTGAACCGGTACACATAAAAATCGAAATTTCCCAAACATCACTATGTATTTCTAAAATAAATCAGGCATGAGACAGATTCTTGCTTATTTTACGAATTGAGCATTCTTAGATCTTAAATAATGACCATTTTACACTCTGATGGTATCAGATTTGTCATCGGATAAGCAGACTCACCATCATGGCTGCGTGTTTTGTTCTCGCCAAGTCTCGTCTGGTCTCACCCTTTCTCGCAATTCTAATTCAAGGGAAATAATCCAGACACTCTGACTACACTGGAACAAAAAGAAAAAAACACCAACTTTTAGTGCAATGAAACTTAATTACAATAAAAATAATATAACCATAAATGCAATTTATTGAAGGCCGAATGATATTTTCTAGCCTAAATATGACATAAGCCTTGACACCGCGACCCAGAAATTCGAACTCGTTTAAGGCATTTTCATAAGTTAAGACATGTGTGTGAAGTGTTATGAAAATCGGTATAGGGGTTCAGGCGCTAGAATGATAACAAAGGGAAAAAAAGCACGGATGTACAGACGTACCAACATATTGCTTTATCCCCTATTCAACTCTGTTGTGCAAGGGGACAACAGAACATGATAGACGGACTGATAAGTTTAATGTTTATAAAATTAAATGATACCAAAGCTCCAGTTTACATGATCATAAGATAGGCCTATTTTTCGTTTAAGGATAAATGGTATAGAAATTTCTACTCTATTTACAATACTTCTTTGCACTTATTGAGTCAATTCCAGTCGTCCATCATAATTTCTATAATTACCTACATGTACATGTTGAAATAGTTTCAACTCAAGTTTTCAATTTGACTTGAAATGGAAATTATTTCTGCACGAAGAGCTTGAACCTGGTCACAACAAAAAATTTCTACCAGTTAAAATTTTTACCTAGATGAAAATAGTTTAAATGTAATTATCCGTTTTCTAACGTTTCAACACCTTTTAGAAATGGAAAAAACAGTTTAATGCATAGCATTTTTTTTGCAAAATTTACAGCCACTCCAAAGCCTTTTTTTTAGTTTAGCTGGATTGATATCTTTAAATTTAAATTAAATATTTGTCATGTATTTTGTATTATTTTTTTTAATATTATGGATTCATCCTTCCCTTTAAATTCTTATAAAGCTCTGGTATTTTTTGTTTTACCCGTGTTATAACTGTAAGACTGAATAAATGGATTAATGTTTAATTCTTTTGATAACATTTTGGTTCAAGTCAGTGTATGAATAAAACATCAAGCTTCAAAATTAGAGGAGAAAAT
>JAVFBZ010040696.1:0-10646 GCA_032466195.1 Katharina tunicata
CAGACATCGTATTCGAGCCCTGCCATCATGCTGTCTGTTGCGGTACGTGTGCTACACACCCAGACCTCCACCAACGACGTCCGATGTGTAGAACATCGTTTTAAAAGCCAACAGAATTTTTTTTTAAAACTACGACCCTATGCTTTTCCAAACGCCCTTCTCAGGGCCACCCACTCCCACCGAAAAAGATCTCTAGTTTGCAATTTTTTCCACACTAAACACCAGGCCCTAAACCTCACATGTACTTATTTAGTACTTACCAGCTCGACACGGCGTCGCTTCATAAGCGGTTCTGACCCATGATCGTGCATCTGTCGCTGGTGCCGCTTCAAATTCGGTGCTCGGCTGAACGATCGAGCGCACAGCCCGCACTCCAATACACGAGCTTTCCCGGACGCTTGACTCCTCTTGCCGTGTCGCTTATGTCACAAATAAATATGTTGGCGTTTCGAACATGTCGAACAAATGGCCAACTACACCCTAAAACAGGGTGCTTTTATACCCCATCCAACCAACATACCTTCACACGCTTCGTGGAAAAAAAACAATACTAACAAATGATGTAATGGTTTTCCACACATCCTCGGTTTTATTTTTATTTTTTATGTTTTTTAAAATATACATCTTACACCAAACACAATAAACTACCTTCACTAATGATTCTATATAAAAAAAAATGTATTAAACACTCCGTGTGTTTTTACCATGACATCTTTTTGGTACTGGGTGACGTCACTTGTTTTTCCACTACCCTGTGAACTTTGTTGCAAACTTTGTTCCAACACGGTTGGAGTGCAGATGTTCGTCGAACATGCGTCACTGTTGCACAAGCCACTGTTCCAGGGCTTCAGTCAGTCAGTGCTTGACGGTGTTCGTGTTTTGAGTTAGAATTGTACTAAATAACGTTGAATGGTGTGTGAATCGAGTAGTCTGTCCACGCTTTAAGGAGCTCGCCTGTCACACACAGTACGACCTGGTACCGTTGTGTTAGTGGTACCATTCGAAAGAGATGGTCGAACTCGGTCGTAATCATGTCTCGGTATTGCTGTGGCTTTATTAACGTTGGGGCTTGTTTTAATGAAATTAACCAGCTTGGAGCAGTGTTTCGGAGGGCTGCACATGCTCAACCCAGAGAAATAAGGGACGGTGCCCTGTGGATGCCGCTGTGGGGGCTATACTTTCTTCCTCTGGGCGAAGGCGGATCGATCCTTCATCCTTTACAGATGCTGTCAGGGGCACTACCATCCCCTTACAGGCGCCGAGCTGAAGACCGTTACCTGTTCGAAATGCGTCTATATCAAGCACCTAGACCCCACAACTGACTACGACCAAGATTGTTGTGGGCGGAAGAAAAGAAAGAGACAGGCTAAGGTGAAACCCTTCTCAGCAGGTAATCTCTAGGCTAGGCGCCGTTCCAAAGGCCCTTTTCAGGGCAATTTTTAAACAGTGTAAACAACTGTTGATTCTGAATTTTTTTTTAATTGTTTAACTCATGTTTTTTGTTATGGTTTTCTTTTTCATGTCGTATATAAACCAACACCAGAGCCCACACACACATTTTATATTTTTTCATCTCATGTCTTTCTATTTATGTCGTATTCTTTTATAAATAAAAAAAACAAACACCAGACAGGCAAACACAACATACATTTAACACGCCTGCCTCACGAGCAGACGACCGTGACGTCATGCCGTGACGTCATGGGTGACCTTCCCTTCACCCCTTGCCTCTCACCCCTCACCCCCACCTTCGGGACACCTTCGGGTACTTCCTGCGCAACAACCTGCGCACACGATCGCATCCCACCACACTTCCCAAATGAGCAGACGACCGTGACGTCATGAGTAACCTCCCCTGACCCCTAACCCCCTCCAACACCCTCCGACACACACCTCGGGACACCATCACATCAGTCACTTCCGGTACAAGAACGGCGAAAGAGCCTGCGCAGACGACTGCGCCGCACGGCTCAGCATTTCGTGCGGCGCAGCTTATCCTTTAACATAGGATTTTTGACTCATTTTGACTCATATCGACTCATATGATAAACCAACTGCTCAACCTATAATATTAACATGGAACAAGATAATTAAATCCTGGATTAGGACAAGTAAGCGTGTAACCCTTTCCAAATTGGTTATCCTTGTAATATACTCATTTTGTAAAGTTGGTTCATAGGATTGACGTGACCTTATAGAAATTGTTATTTTCGCCCTAGAAAAACAAATAAAATTAATACACCAATTTGACAATCTCTTTGTGTAACATCGTTTCCAATAAATTACACTTTCCAAAACAAAGAAATGCATAAGGATTTTTTTATTTTGAGGTCTCTTGGTATTTTCTAAGTGCAAACGTGCACTTAACCATCATATTTCGTGTATAAAATCAGTACAAAAAAAGGAACCGACTCTGCAATTGCTTTTGGGTGATAATGAAATCAATGTTGTCAAATACACCGTAATAACATTTCGACCGGAAAGCGGTGATGTAATTAAATACGGTACAAAACCCCAACAAATAAATGTTCAAGGGTTCAACTGAATCTGGTGTAGTTTTACGAGCACAGTAACTCTTCAGAACGGTTTCCTACCATAATGTAGTGCTTGAGAATGTTTATTTCTTTGACCAAATAGAGAGCAGGAAACAAATTCAATTCCCTCGTGTTTAGAGTTTTAATGAATACTTGACCAAGTCTTCAAGCTCTGTCTTTTAGAAGAGTATGGGCTAAATTAAAACTAGTTTACACGAATGACCATTATATGTCCGACTTTCATGAAGAGTTATTATACACTCAAGCAATATACCAGGTTTCTGTCCGGTTTTACGCAACCATACGCCAGCAACGCAAAGTGGTCAAACAAGATACTAGCTACAGAACTGTGCCATGCTAAAACATTGTAATTCCCGTATCGTACAGGGCTATGCGGAGAACATATTTGAAACTTACCGTCTTATTGGATACTTATTATGCATTTTCTCCAATTATTTGTGTAGTTTTTATGAAAATATTGTATTTGAAGTAACTTCTGAGTGTGAAAAACTCGCTGTGCGGCAGTAAATTTCAAACAAAAGCCCAGTGATTTATGTCGATTATCGAATTTGGCCGCCATCTTGCTACCGTCGTCGACAAATAATATGAGCTTTTGCATGTTACTAATGCGCGAGGTGCACATTTTTGATACGTGAACTATCTCTGGAAAGTTCAATTTACCAAGCAGAATTGAAAATCACTAAATTGGAATAGTTAACACCCATGACTGTCAAAACTAAAAACTACACATTTTCGTTCAGTACTGTTCTGTATCGTTATATATGAAATACGTAGTAGACTAATAACGATACAGATGTCTGCATCTAATAAGATACATGTCCTTAAATATGCCGTTAAACACTAATTACACCAATAAATAAATCATACCAGAATACAACTTTCCACCTTGATAAAGTCGCCCACAAAGGCTTACTTTGTATAGCAAGTTGATTTCAGGTACCAACCTTTCTATACAGTTACCGCTAAGCTGTTAACCGGCTATTATGACGTACGACCATAATACATTGTCACGCTTCTACTATATATGATCCATATGCCTTGTTAAAGCTTATTTACAAAGCTATTATAAACCAGATCTATCTTATTTGCACATAGTTTGCTTGGCACTCACAGCTGAAATATTCATGTTACACTGGATATTGTTGTTGTGTACATAATGATTGATGTATTTATACAGCTTTAGTGATGCAATTTGTTTACCACGGCGATCTTATGTGATCACTTACATGCTCCAAATGGTATAAAGGATTATAGCGATGTGTTTTGCCGATGAATAGGGCCTGTAAGTCACGTCCAGTGATGAAAGAGATTTCATGAGCTTCCTTCCAGTTCCTGTTCTATAACTGAACCAAAAGCAACATAAAAACCACTCTGAAAGACCACTTATCAAATCAGACTCGCCTTGACTTTTGTATTGAAATACAGCGCACTTAAAATGCCGACAGCAGTAAGACGAAGTTGGTTATAACAACCACGGCGCATGGTTTGTCTTTCAGTTGCCTTTAAACTTGAAGATACAATTTGGTTAAATGCAGACAAGAAAACAAGAAAAACAGACTAACTGATCACTTCCCTCCACCAGGCCTATATATATTTGGCAGGATGCAAATTTTATTATTCTTCGAATTATTTCTAAGTTGTCCATCTTCCTGCAGAGAAGAACGTTGTGTATGGTCACAAATGGTTAGTGGAATATGTCTCTAAAAAAAATAATTGACACAAAGCTTATTTTATTGAGTTTTTCATAAATTTGGTTTTGTCTATGGAGCAAATCTGCATTTGGAGACTAATGTAGAATCCAATTGTCTTAAGCCTATCATAAAGAGTAATTGAGATGTACCGGACAAAACATACCCACAAAGCGTATTGCCTAATCTTTGCAGATATTTGTTTAATTCCATGAAACCTGATCTATGTTGCACATCTGCATGTTGAACGAATGAAGTATCTAGTTGTCAAAAGCCCAAGATTAATAGAAACTGAAATACGGTTCGGCCAAGCTTCTTGGACATTGCATTGACAAACAATTTGACGGACACCCAATTTGCATAATATACATGTACCTGGGCATTGTCATAAAAAGCTCTTCAACGTCTGACATTGCACATTTAGATTCCGGTCTATCTAGAAACTTGTCTCTGAGAATTGATCTAGAACATGAGATAATTTATCGACTTTAATTAGTCGATATCCCCGTGCCAGTGTGATTACTCTTGACAAAATATATGCAGAGCAGAATGGTGTGAATAAGTTTTAATGTGATATGTTCAACGGTCACTGACATTTAACTCGAACAAAAAAACACAAAGCTTATTTGCACAGTTTATGCGGAAGTTTGCTTACTTCCATGAACTGTTATATATTTTTCAACTCTGCATATGAACAAAAATGTAGTATCAAAACTTTAATGGCATTAGATTAATAGTAACGGAGATACAGCAGCCCTGATATGGCAAACTAACAATGTTGATGGACCTGATTTACATAATTTATCAGGAAATTTGCATAAATTGCGCCAAAAGCGTTTTCTATTGCACATATACATTCAAAGTGTTACCTCAAAAATTAACTTTGTTGAAAAGCAAGCCTCAAAACCACTTTTGCCTGATGAACTCCGTTATAATAAGGCTTATACTGAACACAAAGATATAATCATTCAACATAGGAGTTGACCATCATAGAACTACATGACAAAAATATGCAGTAACTAAAGAAAATCATTTTCCTGGACAGGTATTTTGATCTATGCGTTATTTCTTCTGATTGGATCTTAGCACTCCGGCGAATGTTTGATTATATTTGGCAACATTTATATATTTTTGTCAAAAGTAATCATTCTGGCACAGATATATGGACCAATTAAAACCGATAAAACATCTCATGTTCTAGATAAATTCTCAGGATATCTAGTTAGATATTAATCTCGAGCTGTTCTGGATAACCTAAAGACGCATGTTGAGAAACTGCAATATGACATGCAGGTAAATTGTGAAGAACATATGTGGCGTATATGTATGTACATATTAACGTATAGATTATAATAAACACAACCTGAAAAGAGAATCGTTTAGAGATACTGATAAACCTGTAGTCTATTAATGAAGATAATGGCAGTTATGGTTTATCTGATACAGAAAGGAGTTTCGTCTTAGCCAAATAGGTCCTTGAGAGTTTTGTTCTTCTTGTACGCTGTGATAGGTCTCTGTGAGGTACAAGGTTTTTTAATTAGTATATGTTTTGTAGAGAGAGACTAGCAAACCTAGTGATATAGGAATACAAACGGAATTAAGTCTACCTTTTAGCTGTTACCTGCCTCAAGGTTGAAACCCATTAGATACAACGTTTTAATTTTTTAATCCAATAGGCTTCTATCTCTAAGAGTTTCCGGAAGGAGCGGGTGGTTGGGTGGGAGCCTCCTGTGCCCTGGTGCTCTCTTAACTAAGCGGCACAGGATGCCGATTTGTTGTGGTGTCATGTTTTGTAATGTTAATGTTATGTAAATGTTTTGTCTTGTCTTACATGTTGCCCGCATCGTTTAAGGTGGTTTCTTACACCGATTGGGCTGGCACGCCGTCATATAAATGAAATAACCTTGAGTACGGCGTAAAACCCCAATCAAACAAACAAACAAATCTTAAGAAGGAAAATCCGGATTTTTTTTCTCTCTTCTCAATCGGGATGATTTCAAAATGATCAAAATGATCAAAATGACCAAATTACCAAGAAGGGAGAAACTCACACCAACCATTGAACCAATAGTTCACATCTATGATATTTTTTCTTGTCAATATTCCAATATTTTCGAGTTAGTATATATAAATTTTGCAATTTGCCTATACATGTTGAACTGCGCTCGACATATGCATTAACTAGTAGTTACAACCAGGATGACATATTATACAGTTATAGGCTTACTGCAAACTTTCTGAATATACATTTGTTCGAAAATATAAGTAAAATCTTTTTAAGTACAATGTACACAAGGCACCATACTAGGTTTTGTCTGTGTTGGTATAATAGCTGGGCACAGTGATATGTGTTGCCGGTTCAGGGGCTACGTAGTAGTCCGTTTCCACCCTGGCATATTCAAACTCCTGATATATCAATAGAGTTCAGTCTAAAGGTAAAACAAATCAGATCCACCAATTGTTCCAAGGCATTGTCCGAGGAGCTTAGCGACAGGAAGTGGTCGCAGTATCTTCACGTTTATACAGATGCTTCTATATGCCCAGATACTGGATATGAGCTTATCTCTCCTTGCGTTTCTGTTTAGTTTCCTGTTCAGAAGGAAAAACAGGAGTTCTTTTAATCGGCATTATTTCAAAATGATCTATGACCGAATGGCCAGGAAGGGAGAAATGTTCACCTATTGGGGAGGTAATCACCTGTAATCTGATTGAACTCAAATGATTGTTGGCTTTAAGCGTAAGAGGATTTGTGTTTTTTCCAACATACTGTTTCAGACACTTTTTTTACAAGTGATGAGATAAACCACATTTTCAGAATAAATATTGCCGAACTTATGGCCATATTAATATCCTTATCTGATTTTAAGCCTCGTATGTGTGTCATATTCAGTGATTCTCTAACCTCGTTGCAGTCTATAAAGTTATGGTGTGGTCATCAAAATATTATCATTTCTGAAATTATTGACCAGCTATAAACTGTTTTGACTTACTAGGGAATAAATGTTTGCTTCGAGTGGTTCCCCAGTCATGTCGATACAAAGGCAAAGAATCGGCAGATTCATTAGCCAAATCAGCACTGTCTCTGAATTATTTCACTTACCAAACGCCTGTTTCTGCTACAGAAATCATGAATGCAACCAAACATTTCTTTAAAGAGTTGTGACAAAAAGAGTGGGAGACTTCTCATAAAGGAAGGGTTTTCTTTACCAGTTTTTACCCACAGTTTTTACCCCACGTTTATGTTTATTATGCCGAAAATCAGAAGTCATTATTTTAAAGTTGCTATCAGGTCATATTCATTTATTGTTTTAAAATTATTGATAATGAGCTGTGTGGGCATTGTTATGTTGTAGAAACAATTCCTCATTTTCTTTTTGATTGTCTTCCTCTTTGAGTGGCATTTAGAAGCTCGTAGGTATAAAACACAGACACATTGTTATGGATAACAACTTCTAGGTTTATTAGCACGTGACATTTCGGTCTAGATACGTCTAGGTTCTAGCATATGTGCTTGAAAACGGTCTCAGGATCTAGACCGAAACGTCGCGTGCTAATAAACCTAGAAGTTGTAATCCATAACAATGTGTCTGTGTTCTATTTGAATGTCGCTTGTATAATGGCCAGCGCTTTCGATTCTACGCTGAACTCAGAGCCGTTAGTGTTCCGAACCCATCATTGGAAACAATTCTGATACCAAAAAAGTTAGCGACGGAAGTGCTCAGATTAGTAACAAACGTTGTCTCGTCTTGTCGTAAGTTCTAGGGGCTTGTCTTTATGTTAAGTTATGAGGTAAACAAATTTATAAAAAAATAAAAAATTCGGAGCTATGAGTATTGTGAATGTTATGTTTTTGTGATATATATGAATTGTGTGCACTAACATAGTCCATGTATATCTAACCAAACCATCTTCTGACTGCCTCTATATACGTAACCTATCTGTCTTATGTATGTGTTCGCTTTACTTTGTGAGATACCTTGCATGTTACGTGTTATGTAGTGTAAGCACCTATTATGAGACAAACCTAGACATGGGAACACCAATAAACTAAATTATGTATGTATGTATGTACAGTGTATGTATGCTGAACACAATGAAAAACGATGCCTTACTGTATACTCAGACACAGATGTGTGAAAGGAAATAAAGCAAACGCCGGGAACAATTTTCTCCAAGGACAAATTTGGTTTTAAACTTTATTCGATTATTCCTCCACATTATTAGTTGTATATATTACCTACATTCTCATTCAGGGGCTGTGATTAAAAATGGCAATAAAGTTTAATAATAAATCATTTGCCTTTATTTAGAGATATTACATCGGAAGTTTGTCAACAACAACAGTCCCAAGCGTACAAATACATGTTATTTACCTTAAGAATCCAATACACCATTTTCACGTCTTACCCGATTGTTCAATAAAGACTTTTACTCGCTGTAACAGTTTGCAGCGGGCAGTTTAATTTATGGTTGTCTGTTATAACGTATGTATGCTTTTTAAACAATTTGACCAGGACGAAGGGGTCCAGCAAGACAAAATTAAAGTTCTCTACCCGATCATAAGCTTTATTGTTAACGGGATAAAACGTGTGTACGGCCAGTATCGAATTGCCGTTTTATTTTGTTGAATTTAAAAATATATTTTGCAATATTTCGTTGCAGTGCCAAAAGACTCTTTGTTGTTTCGCGTTAGACAAAATGTTGAAGACAAACTTCAACGTAAATCTTTCTTTAGTCGCCTTATTCACTACTACTAACGACTACCACCACTACTACTACTGCCACTTCTACTGCCACTTCTACTGCCACTTCTACTACCACTTCCACTGCCACTTCTACTACCACTTCCACTGCCACTTCTACTGCCACTTCTACTACCACTTCTAATATCACTACTAAGGTCTGCCCTCCTGCACAAAGTTTCGATGGAACAGTCCGAACATTCCGTCAGGTCTGCTGTACACTCATCACCAATGATTGTAACCTTTCGCGCGACATCTCGACTGAAATATATGGAAGTTTGTTCATATTATTCACACGTCGTAGCACACAGGCAATTTTTTGTCCTACTTTAGCACATTCCTAATCTGATTTCGACCTAGATCTTAACCGTTTTCGTGTGTCGAGTATGTGATTTAAAAAATAAGACTCGCTCCATGACCAAAAAGTGTCAGATTGAATTATGCACAAAACTTGCGTCATTAAACCGTATGTGTCGATATGGTATCACCTTCTTCATTTTTGTGTGCTCATTTTGTTGTTTTTTAATCAAGATATCGACAGGTAAAGCTACTGACCTATGTCTTAAAAGAGGGGAAGTGAGATATTAAAGACTTCCACAGGCAAAGAATTTGAAATTACAGGAAAAGGCTATTCAGCGTATGTCATGAACAAAACTAGTTTGTTTGATTGTGGTTTTACGCCATACATAAGGTTATTTCCCTAATATGAAGGCGTGTCAGCCCAATCGGTGATCACCCAGACAGAGGAGGCTCGCACCCAACAACCCACCACAAAGCTAGTAACGAGATACCTTGAGCTATTGATATCGACTATATAGCCTATTCTTGGGATTTTGACCAACCGGTGCATATGTCACCACTTACCACCCACAAGGAGCCTACAATATTTCTGTACTTTATAAGTTATTTTAATCAAGTGATAGAAAACCAGATCTTGGTTCTGGGAAGTCACACAAGTAAAAACGGCTAACAACACATCATGCATCTTCTACGCTCTTTAATTGTTTGTGTTTAATTGTTTTAACTATGCACATCTGATTGTTTGATCGTTTAAGTACATACAACTTTAGCTAGGGGCGTTTCTGTTAGGTTAACGCATCGAAAAGTGACAGCAGGTCTCACTGTGGAGAATAAAGTTACAAAATTTGCATCGTACCTCACTTAATGATGATGGGAAAAAAGTATCTCTTAACTTAAGTTCAACATCTAAATAGTAGTCCTGGAGTATTTGCGGTGATTTTTTTAAGCTGAAATATAGATCTTACGGTCTTTGTTTCCTGACCTATCAACAGATAGTTTGTTGAAAATGGCGTTCGCTTACTGCATTATCATAATTTATGCGTGAAAAGTCACGTGATCCCCACCCATTTGTTATCGCGCATGTTACGTTGTTTGGCGAAACAAAATTCGAGCTATTGGAGAAGGTACCCTAAAACCCTTCGGTCACTACGCTGCCAACGACCTCTAACATGTCTCTGCATCCCTTCGGTGACAACGCAACCAACGACCTCTAACATGTCTTTGCAGCTAATTCAACAGCAAATGTACAGAAGTGCTGTGGTTCTCCTTTAATGCCCACGCTAGGAAAGCATGAAAAGAATAAACTCCCGAGTTTTTGCGCCAGTGCCAGTTAAACAAATACTTACTCTCCTCTAACAAAA
>JAVFBZ010040707.1:0-10645 GCA_032466195.1 Katharina tunicata
TACATGTTACATGTATTGCCTTTTCTCGAGATGCGCTTATAGGTTATCCAGAACAACTCGAGATTCAGGTTTATTTATGTGCCAGTGTGATGATTACTCGTTATACAAATATATGTGTGCTATATATTCAGCACACATGTTCTCCACCATTCAACTTTTATTACCTTTCCTCGAGATAGTTAGGTTACCATAACAACTCGAGATTAAGATCTGTCCAGAATCTTGTCTCTGAGACTTTATCTAGAACATGAGATAATATATCTGTTTGAATTAGTCGATATCCCAGTGCCAGTGTTATTACTATTTACAAAAATAAACACAGAGACATGTTGACATCTTGAAATAACCTCTTTACCAAAGTCACGTCAAACGCACAACAAAGTGGTCCAGGAAGGAACAAAACATAAAGTAATGTCAGTAGCTATCTTTAGTCTTCAGCTTGTAACATGTAAAATAAGTTCAGTACTGGCATCATTTTAAACAAATCTATCGGTTAATACGACAGCACAACTAGAGTTAAAAAGATACATAATCTATAAGTAAGCTTTGTCTTGCCGTACTCATAATACTTTGATTTATATGGTTTTAAATTTCACTGTAGGTATAAAAGTGAAAATAAGCAGTATATAGTTTGATTGAAAATTATGAGATGACACTTCAGCCCATGTGTATCAAATGCAATTTGCATGTTAAAATCTATAGGCCTAATCAGCAAACTTAGTTATATATTGTGGCGAGTAAAGAAGGCATGTTCGGTAACCAAGAGTTTTATTCCGAGCTATTCTACATGAAAACCATTGGCGGACCGAACATTTATAATCAAATCAGTAAATCCTTTCGTCATTCTCGTTATTGTGGCGCCTTCAGTTAGCTCGGCCGTGATTCGTGTATAAATATGCCTAAAATTGTATTCATCCGCTCAAAAATGAGACGATTGAATGACGTCCTAGGTGATGTCCATTGGCGGAACGAACATTTATTATCAAATCGGCAAATCCTTTTGTCATTCTCGTTATTGTGGCGCCTTCAGTTAGCTCGGCCGTGATTCGTGTATAAATATGCCTAAAATTGTATTCATCCGCTCAAAAATGAGACGATTGAATGACGTCCTAGGTGATGTGCGTAGTACTTCCTACGACGTCTAAGTGTTTATTATCGGGATGTACCGTGGCGCCATTTGTGAATAAGTGATCAAAGTTTGAATTAACTCGCCTCGGCACAATTACATCTAACCATCTTACATACAACCGTTATATGGCGCCACCCGAACTACTCGATTCGATAACCTAATGTAAAATTTTATTTGCGACTACAACTTCAAACGCAACCAATCAATTGCGTAGCTGTAATTGTGGTTATATATGATCGGTCAGCCAAGAGTTGTAATGCAGAGTAGCTCTGAATACAAATCTTGGTGAGCGAAGATGAGGCAGGACCGTCTTCAGAAATCATCTTCAACAACTATAATTAGTCTTAAATTCCTTTTTTTAAAGTTATTAAGCTGGGGACCAAGGGCAACTGCGCAACGTGTCCATGCGGTAAGGCGGACCTGATTTAAATAATCCAGACTTTAACTGATTATATCTATAGAACTACTTCACGTGGTGAGTGGATAAAGTATGTTCTGTGGTAAGTTGTCAGTTCTACAAAGTAATACAACGAAACAATATGATCTTAACCTGTTTCAGACGACGAAGAAAGGCATCCGAGGCATCTGTGTCTTCTTCAAATGGAACTAACCAGCACATGAATGCAGTTTACCATCAGTCTGCAGAAGACAATGGGCACCCATCCGATGTCCATCTAGAGGGCGCTGTTGGTGGTCAACCGGAAGTGACCTTTGGAAAAGAGTCATTGCAGAACGACTGCAATACCATGAGGACTGGAACGAAAGCAAAACTTGGATTTGACGATGTTGAAGGTCACTACGAAGAACTTCCATACGATAAAGGTTTAGAGGTTGATTTTGATAGTGAAGGCCGTATTAAATACATCGAGTCTGACTATCTCACCGCGAGATCACTACAGGAGAATAATCCTTGTGGCTCCTTAAATGACACTTATTACACAGGGGTCAAAGGAGGACTCAAACCCGACGACAACATGTCATCAGGTTTGGAAGGTTACACTACGCCAGCCGAAATAACATCAGCTGCCGCCGACCAGAAGGTTTGTGGGAAGGTTACGTACCAGAGCCCGGCTTTCCCTGCCCAACCTTCATTACTTGGATCCCAACATCTCGTCAACAATGCTTATGACACGCCCCGTATTCCAGTCAGGCCAGTCTCTATCGATGACGATCCGGAACTTCCTCACCTATACCGAGGGCGAATCGCTGAGGATAACTTCTACGGGGATATCGATGAACCACAGCTGGACACCAACGCATGAGTTGCTTACCCAACAGGAATGGGCGCTCTGGGTTGTGTGTATTAAATCTGAAAAAAAATATTTGTTAAAGTCTATAGGCTGCAAAATCACTAAAAGAACTCAAAGGACTGGATTGCATCGATACCTTTGTTGTGGTCTTATCAACCAGATGATTTTGTACAGTGATGTTGATAATTTAAATCACACAGCCCAGTTGCAATTAGCCCCTGGGAACTACCCTCTATGCGGAGTAAGAACGGTATCATAGAAAAAAGGCCTTATGATAGTTTGCGACTAACTACTCCAATATATTGACACCATCCAATGTTTTGATTTATTTGTTTGATCGTTTGATTGGGATTTTACGCCGTACTAAAGGTTATTTCACTTATATGAAGGCGTGCCAGCCCAATCAGTGAAAGAAAACGCCGTAAATGACACTGGCAACATGCAAGACAGGACAAAACATTTACATATTGTTAACAAACAGGACAAAAAATCTGCACTCTGTGCCTCTTAGCCCAAGACCTCCAGGAGACAAGAGGTTCCCACCCAATATTCACAAAATTATTCTATACCCAGGATTCTGATATGTGATCGCTACACATATTAATAAATATAGCTACAGAACACGCTAAATTATTTTAATGCTCCAGACACATAACTTGCACTTATTGTCTTTTTTCAATGTTTACTGTTCATTTTTTTCAATTCAGTGTGTAATGTTTTTTCTTCAATCAAACTATTATATATTTAAAGTAACCGTAAGTGTCAAAAACTCACTCTGCGGCAGTAATTTCAAAAGATAAATCTGAGTTATTGAAGGAGATTTTCGAATTTGGCCACCATCTTGCTTCTCTCATTGACAACTAAAATTACATTTTGAATGATACTAATGTGCAAAGTGGGCATTTTTAATGCATAAAATATTTCAGAGAGATCAATTCTGTCAAAGAGAATTAAAAACCACTTAATTCAACACGTTTAAAAGCGGTAAGTCCAAAAACTAATTTATTATTTTATTCAGTGCTGTTCTGTATAGTTACATGGATAACGTTGTAGACTAATAACTGCACAGAACTCTGCATCTAGCATAATAACTGCTTTCTTTGTTTATATATATTATCAGTTTGGGATTGACATGGAATGAAAAACTTGTCTCTGAGAAGATACAAATTGCAGGTGAAGATTCGTTTGATGTCATGTCACAAACATCCATGAGCCAGTGTTGTTTATCTGTGGGAATATATAAACCGTTATGCTTTCGTTTATATTTTATTACACTACATTTATAATGTGTTGAAAACTGATATAAATAATAATGATTACTGACCAAAATGGCTATAGTTTAATCTGTTACAAGTATATTCCTCTTCTCTACTCACTCCTCTCATTGAATAGCAGTAGGGGGTTATACCTATATTTGTAGAAATTCAGTTATGTAGCTGTTTTATAGATAGTAAAACAAATATAACCCTTGCCCTACGTTCAGCATTATTATGTCAATATTCAGCTGCTTTGTTGTGGAGGCATACAGTTTAGACATAAACCCAAACCGTATTTTGATTGTAATCAGGTAAATCTGATCAGAAACCGGAAGTAAAGTTATTACCCCATACCAGAAAGGCACCCGTTCAATCATTGCAGTGTTTCAAAACTAAAGACGAGTGTTTAAACCATGAAGCTGTTATTTGATATTATTTATTGCATGTTCTATTTGGTGTTTTGTTAGTATATGTTAAGATATAGCCTATTTGTTTTATAGTGTTGACAGGCTCTGTTCACTGTAATACCATTTTAACACGCACATTCCTTTGTTGTCACACCTGTGGTGCATCCACGTGAATTATATACTCTCTATATTAAAATATGTAAAAGGCAGAAGAAAGCTGTGCCACCTAATCAGCTAAAAACATACTCGCTATAAACAGCACAGGGGGGATAACTCTTCCTAGAAGAACAACGAGATGGCCAGTCAATATCTTAGAGTAAAAGACTCGATGGTAAGGACAATGATGGGATTTGCTATTTTAGAATGTATTTTTTTTTTTAGAATATCTTTGTTTTTGTCAGCTTGATAACGGTGCTAGTATTTTTCTTGTCAACAAATCAAGGACTGAAAACCCATTAAAGTTTTCAAAGCTTATTTATTTCTTCATTCTTTGATCTACCTGATGTGTTTATGTAGGTTAAGTTTTAGTTATATGCTCCAGGTGTACCTCTTCCGTACCGCTAATAATTGATTTTTTGTCTTGAACGCTGGCCTAAGCGATTCAGACCTATATGTGCCCCTATTTTCACGGCATAGTAATATCATATTTTATATTAAGATGCAATGTTATGAATGCCATTTGGATAAAAGATGAAATTCATTTATTTATTTAATTAACGTTAAACGTCGTACTCACTTTGCGTAGCCGGTGCGTGGTACAAATCCACCCCGTGAGCTCAACAGCCTATGCAAAACTTGCTTTGATCAGCATCAGGCAACAATCCCGCTGTTTGATTGGTTCACTCCCACCCAATATGACACCATATTCCACCTCACAAATTAGTATTAAGTTACCTAGAGTTAAATCAGAGACTATAGATCGACGAGACTGGCTAAGACCAATCCCAGACTAACATCCAATTCCGCCATGTTGTTTACATGGACCGTGGCACCCCCTGTCCGTCAAAAGTCGTTACCGAGCTGTCAAAATGTCATAAAAAATCGCTAAGGGAGATAACCGATGTAAGTCACGATTGCCATTTACAAGTATAAAACTGTCCACTGATTAACTTCGGCGACGGACCTTGTATGTAATGACTAGGCATTTTGAATATAGCTGTGGTCGTCATAGAGAGGCTGCTGAAGCTGACCTGGTTCTCTTGTTGCATTTATCAGTTCGGTCTAATGTTATGCGAAAAAGTTCTTTTTTATTTCTTCATTTTCTTGCTGTTACCGCCTCTATGTCGATTTTTATTGGCGTAGAATGCACTTGATGTCCTATAGGATACGTTTGTATACATGCGATACAAGTATTGCATGCAGCGGTAAGTATATCGCCAATGGGCTAAAAAAAAGGCCCGTCATTACACTAAAGCCGATAATCATAGGTGAAGGACAATGTCACGATTGCTTCTGGATATCACGCTCAGGCGAACAGCAGATCAACTCCAACTACTAGGGGGCGCCACTGTTCAATTTTCAACATGGCGATAGCGAAGTGGCCAGTCTCGTCAATCTATAGTCTCTGGTTAAATTCCGCTAATCTTAAATGCGCTGCTGATTGAGACAAAGGTCATCGTGGGGTTTCTCCAATAATGTGCAGTTTAGGGTCAGCTTATTCTTCTGCAAAATATTTTTTGTGTCGTTTAGACAATGACCGTTAACAATATTTTCGTATATTTGTGATAACACTATCTGACAGTGAACATAATCTAGTGTAGAAAATTTCTAGTTCAGAAATTCGAACTCACGATTAAACTTCTTTCTACGTGGGTCGGGAAATATGGTGACCGTGGCAAAAGGCAGCATTAAACTTGAAACGGACCCAAAAACCTTGGCTTAAGTTTGATAGGAAGAATAAGAATGAAATGGCAGACAATTGTTTTTTCTCCTGATATACACACCGATCTTACAGTTGCATTGTTTCACTTGCATGTTCCTTATTTTCTCCCATTTCGCCCCTTGAACTTGATTTATCCAACACTGGCAGTTTCATCGAGTACGATATTAAACTTATAATAGACCCATGGGACAAAATAAGTTGTCTATTTTAATGTCTGAATTGGGTCGTTTAACGAGATTGTCTAACATGTACACTAGCCACTCCATCAGATCGACGGGAGCCACTAATCTGTCATAGAATTCCTGTGGACCAGGTCGGATTATAACATGAACTGGTCACAAATCGGTCCAGTCTTTAACCGTATGTAAGCGTTATTTAAAACTTTACAAAACCGGACTACGTAGACCCAGTGGTTCTTCTTGTAACCTCTTCAACAGTACACAATTATATATGAATGTTAGCCATCGCCATTTGGATTGCATTTGTTCCATACACATCTTCCAAGGGAGATTATTTAATTTAGTCGGATTAGAACAAAATTTGTCCCACGTTATCCGCGGTATAAAATAATTGAACTACAACCCTTATATGCACAAATGAATATGTTTTTTTTTTCTTTCACAGTTTTTACTTACAAATAGGGACTAACAGACAAGCCCAGATGTCCACTGCTTCCCGTTTGATCAGCTTGCTTGGTCCACTGCTTGCTGACGCCCACTGGCATATTTTGCTCGGGGGGATTAGTCGAATCGTCCGAGTGTCAAATCACCTAACACTTGTTTAGGTCGAATCGTCTACTATCTTAGGTTGAATCGCCTGAAGCAAAGGTCAAATCGTCTAAAATAATAGATTGAATAACTTGCATTACAAATACGCGTTACATGTTGTAATGTTCTAGTAGGCAGTATAATACCAGAGGTGCGTTTGTGTTATCCGTGCATACGGAAAATTGTCCGGAAATAGCCGAAGATGTCCGGCCAGATGTTACAATTCAAAGCACATGTTGTCAAATGCTAAGACTAACCCTAACTCTAACCCTAACCCTAACACCTAACCCTAAGTCCTTTTCACAGATTGATTAATTTTTAACTTACCCTAACCCTAACACCTAACCCTAAGTCCTTTTACAGATTGATTAATTTTTAAATTTGGAAATTTTCAGTTGTTGTTGTAACATCTATAAACAAGTCATTAAATCACTGACAAAACTACAAGAGTTGTCGTTCGTTCCACTGTAAGCAAACCTTTCCATTGGCTGCCCAACCTCACTTCGTCTATTTTCTAAATAAGGAGATATGCACAGATAACACAAACGATCATATGATAAAAATAATTATGTATATAGAAGTAGGCAAAGTCTATAATGTAAATTAAAACACCATAAACTTGTATTAAGAACTGTAACTGATATAACCATACACAATGCCATGTAGTACACAACGCGTAACACGCGGAGAGCCCCCACAAGGTGCTTAGAGTTATGCCCCTTGATTATATAACACTATAGTCAGACACAACACATGTGACTGAAAATTTCAACAACACCACTTGTAACGGACTGGTTGCTAAAATACATTTTACTCTAAGGTATTGACTGGCCATCTCGTTGTTCTTCTAAGAAGAGTTATCCCCCCTGTTCTGTTTATAGCGAGTATGTTTTTAGCTGATTACGTGGCACAGCTTCATGATTTTATCTGCTTGTGTTTTTTTCTTTTGCCTTTTACAAATTTCAAATTGAATCAGCCCAGCGACATTTGTTTCGGTTTAATTATAAATCAGTTTGTTGTAAAGTTTGGACGATTCCTTTGCTAACGCAATGTTTTTGCAGAAACAGTACTTCGACAAAAATAATACTGGTTTGTCATTATTACAATGGTGTTCGTATTCTTATCAATCTCGAAAACATAACGAGCCTATTTTGGAATAAGTAATATGCACATTGTAAAATAGTGCATCAAATCCTTCTCTCTTCCGTCTACTCTTTGACTCTAAGGCTTTGACTGGCCTTTCGCCTAGAAATAGTTATCCCTCTGTGCAGTTTATGACTAGTCGGATTATAGCTGGTTATGTGGTACAAAGCTCTGCTTGTTACCAGGTTGCAAGAAATTGCATGAATGATAATAAACAATAAAGTAATTAAAGAGGCAATAAAACAACAGAGTTTTTGAGTTTCTTTTTTGCGAGATAAGTGTTTCCTAAAACTTTCTGAAGTGCGGTGTGTTCTGTGTTACCACCGTCGTTTATGGTGGTTTCCTTTTCCGATTGGGCTGGCACGCCGGCATATGACTCAATCAGCCTTAAGCACGATTACAATCCACTAAACAAAACAAATGAAAAAGTATATTTATTAAGTCTGACACCGCCTCAAAATACACATGCAACTCAATAGTCAGAGAAAACAAAAAATCAAGTCATAACCAAATGATAGTGTCTGAAACGTTATGTTGGGGAAACCATAATCATGTTAGGCTTAGGCTTAGAACCAACAGTCATTTCAGTTCAATCAGATTACAGGCGATCTCCTCAATAGCTGAACATTTTAACCTAATTGATAATTCGATAAAAGATCATTTTGAAACCATGCCGATAGACAAAACTCCCGTTTTCCCTTCTGAAGAGGAAACCAAACAGAGGCGATTACAACGAGAAGTTTATTGTATTAATACAGTTCAAACAGTGTATCCATTAGGTTTCAACTTTGAACCAGGTAAAGGCTCAAAGATAGACATTATTCCTTTTGCATTCCAATATGACCGGCCCAGCACCCGGTTTGCTAGTCTTCTTTTATAGGAATATCAACACTTTGTACGTAAAATACGTCAATCTACACTGAGTTTGCTAGTCTTCTTTTATAGGATTATCAACACTTTGTACGTAAAATACGTCAATCTACACTGAGTTTGCTAGTCTTCTTTTATAGGAATATCAACACTTTGTACGTAAAATTCGTCAATTTACACTGAGTTTGCTAGTCTTCTTTTATAGGATTATCAACACTTTGTACGTAAAATACGTCAATCTACACTGAGTTTGCTAGTCTTCTTTTATAGGAATATCAACACTTTGTACGTAAAATACGTCAATCTACACCGAGTTTGCTAGTCTTCTTTTATAGGAATATCAACACTTTGTACGTAAAATATGTCAATCTACACCGAGTTTGCTAGTCTTCTTTTATAGGATTATCAACACTTCGTACACTGTACGTAAAGTACTTAAACCTATCTCGCAGGGACCAGTTATAGCGTACAAGAGGAACACAGTTCTTAAGGATCTATTGGTTAAGACAAAACTCCATTTTTTGCGCGGGATAACTCATATCTGGCATTGTCCTTAGTTTATAGACATATGCTTAGTTTCTTGGTCTCAATGCCTCGCCATTTACATGTTGTTATCTTTTCCCAAGGTGCGTGTAGGTTATGTATAACAACTCATGATTAAGATTTATCCAGAATATTGTCTCTGATAATTTATCTAGAAAGTGAAACGATGTATCGAGTTATTTTTTTGTGTATGTTTAGTTTATGTTTAACTGATGATGGCATAATAAAGCCGACATATAGTTTATATACCCGCATGACTTCCTTGTTCTGAGTTTCTCTTATTCTATGTATCGATTTTAATAAGTCGACAACCCTGTGCCAGTGTGATTACTCTTGACAAAAATATACATAAACTCTTTAGCTAAAAGAGAATGGTCTGTATCTATAAATAGCCCTGGTGCTCTCTAAGCTATGGTAAATCTGGAAACCGATTTGTTGTGGTGTTTTTCGTCTTGTAAATGCATGGTGGTGTTATGTGTTTTGCCAGATTTCCTCCACTCATCTGAACCATGTTTTATTTGATTTTTTTTAAGGCTCCTTACTTTTTTCCAAACGTTTTCTCCGCTGCAGATATTAAACAGTGCTCTACTTTACCAATAATATCATTGATTTGTATTTGTTTTTTCCCTTTACTTGATGTGTTAATTTCGTTTTCAAACTTTATTACCTCATCAAATACTTTTTCTAACTGTTCCCTGTTAACAATGTGGATTAACTCCCACCTAATATTTACTTTATTTCCTGAATTACTTCCCCTGTTTTTACGGTAATTTTAGGCGTTTGTAACGTTAACACAATAGGGCTGTGAATGTCAGAAAGTAGTGGATTAAAACATAACATATCGAAGCATTTAACACACTTGAATATGGTTGCATTTACCAAAGCATAATCTATCACACCGACGCCTTGAGATGTAAAATCACTAATGTCTTTGTCTTTCCCTATTCTGCCATTTATAATAAACAAATTAGAACTTCATAAAAAACCCAATGAATTTATGTCCCCAGTAACTTATTTTACCCATATATTTAGAGTATCTCACCAAGGGAATTCCCATGTCTCGTAATATATCAGCACCAGCGATGAATTGTTTTGATTCATTGTCTAATTCAGTAAAGTCCATTAAGATATCATCTGTGTCCGTGTAGTCCTGTGCTGTCCCTGTCCTCGCATTGAAATCACCAAGAAGACACATGTTATCATAAGTAGAAGACAGTCTCTTCAGGTCATTTTGGAGTTCAATACAACAGTCACCATCCACGTACTCTTCAAAAAAAGAAACGCAAAATGAAATTCAAAAATGATACTTACAATTTTGTATACATATGTTAACTCAAACAGTTTTGTAGGGTTGCACATTGTTACTGGAATGTTTCAGAAGATCATCCTTGACCAAAC
>JAVFBZ010040728.1:0-10644 GCA_032466195.1 Katharina tunicata
TAAACGTTGACCTTTTACATCCACCAACAGGTCGTGTTGGCGAAGGAAATCAGCACCCAGCAGGGGACGGTTAACATGAGCTATGATAAGTCTTACGCTATAAACTTTACTACCGAATCGTAATGATGTAACTGTATGTAGTTCCCCATAGGTTGTTATGGAGGTACCGTTTGCGGCTTGAAGAGATGTGGGGTTTGCACCTGATCGTCGATCGATGAAAGATGCAGGTATGACCGATACCTGTGCACCAGTGTCTACGAGAAACCGACGGTTAGTGTTAGTGTCTGTTACCACGAGTTGATGTAGGCGCGGACCAACGATTGTGTTTAACGCTGGCCCTGGTTCTCGTTTCCCTGGTGTTTGGAGTAATATTTACAGTTGGGCGCACAACTTCTTGCTTTTTTACCGAACCTGTGGTGGTAGAAGCAAAGATCAGAAGGTTATGCACTTGTTTTTGGTGTGCTGCTTTTGCGTTGTATGTTGACTTCTTGTATGCCTATGTGTGAACGACCAGCCAAATAGATGTTGTCCGCTTCCTGAGCGAATGCCCGATAGTCACTCGTTGAAGATGACACTAACGGTGCACGTATCCCCCGTCTATCATAGGTATACAAGACAAATTCCAGGCTCATGAGGAGATTGTGGAGTGGATTTTACGAGATTTCTTTCCGGTTTACCACCGTACAACGTCAACGCAAAGTCGTCCTAAAGGTGAAATACCATTGAGTACCACGTTAAACACTAATCACATCCATACATAAATAAACACTTTTATGTCCGCCGTTTATTGTGATTACTATATCACTGTCACTGTAAGATAGATTATTCCAATTACAGATTGTTCCATTTTATAATTGATTTTATTATTCCCGTTTATTATGAGCACAACGCAAACCATCAATGTTACCATCTGTGTTGTTTTTTTGTTTTTTTTGTAGTTAAAAAAAAAATCACCCATAACGCTGTGACGACCATTTTGGTAAAAAAAAAAACGACGACCAATAAATCAGAACCAAGAGGTCTATACTGGTAATCTAAATGTGTTGACACAAACAAGTTCTAACTTGTGAACTGTATATTCGAGGAGGAAGTTTGGTTTCGGGTTTTAAATCATGCTCAAGGTAACTCACGTGAGTGCGTTGTTATTGGTTGCGGCGAAGGAAGAAGTGCACAAATATGGCCTCCAACTAATTTATCAAGACGTGGATATAAATATCACTTCAACTCGGCAAAACTTACAGCAGACTAGAACTATCATTCAATAAACCCCGAAATAATAGTCTCTTTATTTCTAATTATCTGTCTTAAAAATGATGTAATATAAATATCTTCTGTAGAAATATCTGAAGCCTAACGGTTCATTTATCCCACCACCATACGCCTCCTTTTGTTGTGACCTTTTATTGAGGTTAGTTTTCTTATTAGGATTTTCTGTAAAGGTTTGGATATCTTAAGACATTTTGACCCCGTGTGCTCTTGCTCCTACATTTATTTCAGACGCAAAAGTTTATCGCCTTGATCACACGGGGGTATCCAACATGTTTTAATAACTAATATTTATAGTAAAGTGATTACGCGATGTCTTTAAAGTAAACATTAAGTCTCACATCGTGTAACCAGTCTGACATTAGCAGTCTCATTGTGATAACTTTTCCAATGGACCTGGTAGGGTATTGTATTTTCGGCCAATCAAACAAGCACAGACACCATTGGGAATTTTAAAAATCATGTTAACACTCTACTTCAATCAGCTTAATCTTAGAGCAAAAATAAATGCTCAAGAATACTGATGGTTATCATTGGGTAGTACAACAAACACCTCCGGGGCCACTTATACCTCTTATACCAGATAGACTGTCTGTCTACAAGCATTTAGCTGATCCCCTGAGTATAATTCATGAAGATCATACTTTTGAACACTGATTTTATAGAAGAGTAAATCTACACTTGTCTTGTCCACTACATGTCAAGTTGACCATTCCTAACAAAATGTGTCACGAGTTGTTCAATGGCTGACATTTAATATGAGAGTATTTGCTTAAATCAGTTGATTTTATAAGGTCAGCCTATAAATATTCACCAAAGGCATATTTTCACGCATGAACAACTTTGGTTTTAGATATTGGTGTGTGTACTCGGACTCGATGAGTCAGCGAAGTTGAATTTTGATTTTCCATTACTCGGACATGACAAAATGTCTCCTCTTAGCGACTCTTTTATTTACTTAACAACTTCAAGGTAGCTAAACTCTCTAACAATTTTATCCATGTAGATTCTTCCGCAATTTGGGAACCTTCGTAATTTTTTCCAGCGTATTTGAAATGTTCGATTGCAATATTAGAAATCCTGCTAATATCATATGTGATAAATTAAATTGATGTCTGACCAATCATATACTGACCTGATTTTCATACCATGTATGTATGATTCTACCAAGCATAGAATTGTGTGAGTTAAGGGAAGGATAACTCATCGGCTTACTGAATACCATGCTCCAGGGCTTTATCCGACAGAGTTCAGAAACAACAGTGTGTCTACATGAAATGTCATTAGGTTCAGACACTTTGTCGTCTCAGCGTCATATTGTCCCAATCTATGTAGCCGACAGCGAACCTTAACGGACAATAACCATCGAATTATTTGCCAAGCGAAGTAATTTCTGTCACCACTAAGCTAGCTTGAAATTCGTATCTTTATTTCGGCGAAAAATATTGGCTTTTTGGTGTTTAGGGTAGAAATATAGGCCCTATTGACAAAACGAAGTCTTGAAATCGGGAATTATTTAACGATTTTATCAAGGAGATAGAAAGTTAATGTCGATGAATTCAGTACGATAAAGTATTAGCGTGACTTTTCCCATTCTATTTTATCTGCTAGTGGTTGTGGCCTCGGGGATCATTTTACACCTCGAGAATCGTCATCAAAAACGATTGTTAGTCATTTTAATCTGGTGAAATATTTTGCATTGGGAGAACCCCATTTACAAGTCATAAATGGCAAACTATCGTATTTAGCCAAGTTGCAGACACAGACATAAATGTTATGGGGATTCTATCTCTGAATGATTATTCCCTATCACCAGTAAAACACCTTGGAGTTATATTACGAATAAATCACACAAACACGAAATTTGAATTAGTTTTGTGTTTCAAAGTTGCGGCGTATATTGTTTTACTCTCACAGATATCTCCTATCAAGTACACAAATGTGTCATTAAGTGTGAATCAGAATTCCGCAAAAAGGAAATTGTTCTTCATTCACACCCGGGATTATTCATATTTAAAATTCGTAAAAGTTAAAGACTATCTTTCATATGGAAGATTTTAGCCAAAAAATATGGTTGTATAACGATGGATGGATTGAACTGTCAATCCAGTTAATATATTTCAAAAGGCATCGCGCATGCGGCGAAAATGCTATTTTTTATTATTACTATTTTAATATGTATTTTTCCTTACAAATGTACTTAAAAATATCGACTTGGTTTCTGTCACCTAATAGTAAACTTTAGGGTGCCCTATAAAGCCAATGTGTGAAAACTGATCAACAGTGGCATGTCCATGTTAGCCGGAGTTGCATAACAAAGAGAACTCCCGGAAAGACACCCAACCATCATTATTTGTTTCACAGAAGTGGGGAAGCTCGTTCACGTTTCATATCCAGTAATGTTTTCACAGAATAGGGAGTTAAGAGAAATTATTTGACATTTGACTATGAAATCTGACATGGTGCACTGAAGCAGATAACAGAAGACTGATAATATCAAACCTTTTCTGATAATATCAAACATTTTCTGATAATATCAAACTTTTGTGATAATATCAAACCTTTTGTGATAATATCAAACCTTTTGTGATAATATCAAACATTTTGTGATAATATCAAACATTTTGTGATAATATCAAACATGTTCTGATTATATCAAACCTTTTGTGATAATATCAAACCCTGAAACATTTTGTGATAATATCAAACCTTTTGTGGTAATATCAAACATGTTGTGATTATACCAGAACTTTTCTGATAATATCAAACCTGTTGTGATAATATCAAACATTGTGTGATACTATCAAACCTTTTGTGATAATATCAAACCTTTTGTGATATTATCAAACCTTGTGTGATAATATCAAACATTTTGTGATAATATCAAATCTTTTGTGATAATATCCAGGATTTTGTGATAATATTAAACCTTTGTGATCATATCAAACCTTTTGTAATAATATCGAACCTTTTGTGATAATCAAACATTTTGTGATAATATCAAACATTTTGTGATAATATCAAACCTTTTGTGATAATATCAAAACTTTTCTGATAATATCAAACCTTTTGTGATACTATCAGACATTTTGTGATAATATCAAACCTTTTGTGATCATATCAAACATTTTGTGACAGTCATGTAGTCACTTTGATGCACCGAGGGAAACATTTTTCAAAGAGTGTAAAGTCAATAAAACGTTGGCATATTTATTTGCCTATGAAATAATAACAAAGGTTATAATGTATATAAACAGTTTATACGTGACCCAGGTATAGTTGTATGTTAATGTGACAATATAAACAGCTTATACGTGACCCAGGTATAGTTATATGTTAATGTGACAATATAAACAGTTTATATACGTGACCCAGGTATATTTATATGTTCATATGACATTATAAACAGTTTATACGTGACCCAGGTATAGTTATATGTCCATGTGACATTTTAAACAGTTTATACGTGACCCATGTATATTTATATGTTCATGTGACAATATAAACAGTTTATACGTGACCCAGGTACAGTTATATGTCCATGTGACAATATAAACAGTTTATACGTGGCCCAGGTATAGTTATATGTTTATGTGACAATATAAACAGTTGATACGTGACTCAGGTATAGTTATATGTCTATGTTACATTATAAACAGCTTATACGTGACCCAGGTATAGTTATATGTTCAGGTGACATTATAAACAATTTATATGTGACCCAGGTAAAGTTATATGTTCATGTGACATTATAAACAGTTTATACGTGACCCATGTATATTTATATGTTCATGTGACAATATAAACTGTTTATATACGTGACCCAGGTATAGTTATATGTTCATGTGACATTATAAACAGTTTATACGTGACCCAGGTATAGTAATATGTTCATGTGACATTATAAACAGTTTATACGTGACCCAGGTATAGTTATATGTCTATGTTACATTATAAACAGCTTATACGTGACCCAGGTATAGTTATATGTTCAGGTGACATTATAAACAATTTATATGTGACCCAGGTATAGTTATATGTTCATGTGACATTATAAACAGTTTAACGTGACCCAGGTATAGTTATATGTTCATGTGACATTATAAACAGTTTATACGTGACCCATGTATATGTATATGTTCATGTGACAATATAAACAGTTTAAACGTGACCCAGGTATAGTTATATGTCCATGTGACAATATAAACAGTTTATACGTGACCCAGGTATAGTTATATGTTCATGTGACAATATAATCAGTTGATACGTGACCCAGATATAGTTATATGTCCATGTGACAATATAAACAATTTATACGTGACCCAGGTATAGTTATACATGTATGTTCATGTGACAATTTTATATGGTGTTTTCATATTGTTTACTCAGACAACAGTACCTTCGGAATCGTTTTCATTGCTCTTTGTCTGCTTTAAAAGATTAAGAAAAGACATAAAAATTGCTATAATTCAAAGACCCTAACAACTTAGCCGGAAGCGCATACATTACATGTACATTAGTGTTTTTAAGTCATCGTTACTTTGACAAAATGTTGAATATTGATTCCCTTGATGCCAAGTGAGTATATTTGGTTTATACGATCTGCTGGAAGATGTTGGGCTGGTTTATACGATCTGCTGGAAGATGTTGGGCTGGTTTATAAGCTCTGCTGGAAGATGTTGGGATGGTTTATACGCTCTGCTGGAAGATGTTGGGCTGGTTTATACGATCTGCTGGAAGATGTTGGGCTGGTTTATACGATCTGCTGGAAGATGTTGGGCTGGTTTTTTAAGCTCTGCTGGAAGATGTTGGGATGGTTTATACGCGCTGCTGGAATATGTTGGGCTGGTTTATACGATCTGTTGGAAAATGTTAGACTGGTTTATACGCTCTGCTGGAAGATGTTGGGCTGGTTTATACGATCTGCTGGAAGATGTTGGGCTGGTTTATACGATCTGCTGGAAGATGCTGGGCTGGTTTATACGATCTGCTGGAAGATGTTGAGCTGATTTATACGATCTGCTGGAAGATGTTGGGCTGGTTTATACGATCTGCTGGAAGATGTTGGACTGGTTTATACGATCTGCTGGAAGTTGCTGGGCTGGTTTATAAGACAAATCAGCGTGACCATTCTTGGAGTCCAGAGAGAAAGTCATCTTTTGTTGACTTGTATAGGTAGAAATTTTCGCAATCGGTTTACCCCAAGACTAGTCAGGAATTACTTTCTGTCCGTTGGAATGTCCATGGGAAATTATATTTAATTGAGTTTTGGCGTCGGCACTGAATCGAAAAGAACGGTAGCTCTAGGACATATGGCAGACAGAAAAAGAAGTGGCGTACATATTGCCCTGAATAATTATAAAAGGTGTGTTAAATGTATATTGAAACAATGAAAGCGTGTCAGCAGATTGTCGTTTCTTTGGATTTGGATGTCTTTTCTGCATATCTTGTCAGGCGGGTGCACATATTCATTGTTTCAACAAAAAAAACTTGAAAATTGGGAAAATATCTTTTAGGCAAAATCTTGATTACCTCATTACTAATAAAGCGCATAAAGCGGCTGGAAAGTAATACGGTGTTGGTCACTATATGGTGAATATTATTTTAAACGTGGACTGGATTAATATGGTGTAGCGGTGAATGTGTTCAGCAATGTATAAGCTCAAAATAAATACTGATAGGGTGTATTCCTATTTGTAAAGTTACAAATATTTGCAATCGTATTCCGACTGCAAATAACTGTATGTTGTTATAAACTAGCTTTTTTAAATTTAGGGATTAAAACGTAGAGCAGACAGGCGGTATGAACGTGTAAGCTCATTGGGCATCACACAAAAAATCAGACTTAATTTCACTGTTGTAAATGTCAACTTCACTCTTGCTCCCTATTTGCTGACGGCTGACCTTGAACAAGGCTTAAGATGTAATAATGTGGATTTTTTAGATTATCCAATTCAGTCAGGGTTACTCTGAGCTGCATTCTCTCGATTCGTACCGCTGAAGGCCAACTATTGTGTCCAGTGTTAATTGAATAACATATTTTTTTCTGTGGACAGTAAAATTTGACCTACCCTTTAGGTAACTCATTTACCCAAAATAATATTGATTTGTTGAGTTTCGTTTAAAACAAAGATTTTGTGTCAACAGTGATAGAATCCTCGAAGAACATAATCTTGCTATCGGTTGAACTGTTCAGCAATATTCAGAGGTCATTGAGAACGGCTCCTCTTAGCTGGAACACACATTATTTTTAAGTTGTTGGCTAGATGAAGCAGATAGAAATATAAAAAAAATCACAATTTTCGGGAAGAAATATAACCAAACCGTCTCCTGTAGTGTAAACTTGGACGGCATATATTAATACTTATTTTCCCTTGTTTAAAATTTACGCTGAGTTGTTGCGTAGACTTTTATCCTTCATTTGACAGTTGTGAAGAGCGCTTTCAACATTGTTTAATTTACTTAGAAAAACAACTCAAATAGTCTCTAGCATATCAGTACAGGAATGCACGTGAATCAAGTCGACTTAGCTTTTCTAGTTATAAGTAAATCATGTTATGTTTTCCATAGCAATTTTAAAATTACCGAATTTATTGTAAAATATAGACATCTAGATTTGCTAATTATCATATAAAATCACGTGGTAATTTGGGACATCGAAATAATTATAATTATTCATCAGTTGACCTGTGAATATATGTGGGTGGAACACCAGAACACCAGACCAAAGAGACAGTCTCATACGGAAACCATCACGTTTTATAAAATGCGAAATATCTGATCTCGAACGATCTTGAACAAGATTATCGGTTATTCCAACTGCATAAACTAGCTATTTAAATAACTTATTTAAAGAGATTGTATTAAGTAGCTATTTAAATAACTTATTTAAAGAGATTGTATAACTGATATATTAATATTATCTAAATTGGCTTATACGTTTGAACTCCATATTATGGTTTTATTGTGATAAGATGTGATGATAAGATATGTTTTTAAACAGTTTATTTTTTATATTAAAGGTTCTATAGGTGTTTTTACTTACCGTGTTCCAGTCTTACACTCAGCCATCGGAACAAATAACAATTTTTACCAGCTTCCGTGTTTTGTCGGAGTGTGCTGTTTGTTTCTGAGTGTTTCTCGTACATATGCTTTCCAGTGATGACATGTATTAGAATACATGCGATGGCCTGTATTAGAATACATGTGACTATTTTTTTTTTCAATGTTGTTTTCTATAGAGCTACATAAAACTAGAAAGCAGATATGTTACTGTGCTGCATATTACAACTTATAAATGGAAAAACACAAACCAGTTTCTGCCTTAACTCAACTGCTATAATTATATGATTCTTGTTACATCGCACGCGTGAGGAACTACGTAAATACATTCAAACTAATATGACTCGTGTCGAAGTCGCGGAGAGATTAATAATATCGACAAGGTTTGTTGTAAGGAACATGCCATCTTGCTTGACCAGATCCCAAGGGCATATTCCGTCAAAAAGGAAATATTTTTTTACGGCGCAACTCAACCACGTTCAAATATTCATGTTAAACTGACTGCTGTCGGCTGCGGGATACAAGACGACATTTGTCGTAATGACATTATACTACAGAAGGTCAAAGTAATATATTTTCGATATGCCATTGGGTTATCATTGCATTTATTTGATATTTTGGGTAAAAACAAAATGTTCAGAACTTGATTTCACTGTTACCTAACTCCTGAATAAACCACAAGCTTCAGGTACCAACATGTCAAATCAGAAGGATCAGCATTCAGTTAAAAGAAAAACACAGGCTATAAAGATAAAATTCTACGGTTAAAATTATGTGGACAAAGTCCAAAGGAATATTCGATAATTATGAAGTGTGTCACGAAGGCGTAAATATTTGTTTTCATTAACTTTAAAAATGTTAATGTTACATTTATATGTATATCCACAGACCCGATTCCGAATCCCCGTGGTCGCAAGCTACATTTTATTTCTCCACATTTTAAAAAAACAATTATATATATACAGCAATGTGCTTTGTACCCTTTTGATGCAATCACTCTTTGCGCTGTATTCACCGTATACGAATGTAATAGTAATCAATAACACATACACTGTAGTTCCTTATTAGAATTTCCGTCCAACAGAGTCATTGCGCTGTCGTCATATAAGCGAACATTACTGAAAGCGAAGTAAGCGTTAAATGCCTTAAGATTTAGCATAGTAAAATGCTATTCATAATCTTTCACAGCAAGTATGAAATCTATTTTATAAATCGGTTAGGACGCATTTGCGTCTTTCCACTAACCCGTTCAACACCTTCATAACAGAGTCATCCAGAATGTTGGTATAAATAATATATGCACATATCTATGACGATGGTAGAGCGCAATTTTCGTTATCAATTCGTCGGTGCTTGATCAACTAAACTCCACTGTACCGTATCTGTTGTGTATAATTGTTACGATACGATTCCAAAAATAATATAAAATGAAATCGATCGTAAAAAAAAGTAATTAAAGAGCTGCAACTATATATTTTACCATATTTATTATGAACAAATTACAATAACACTATTACAACACTAAAATATATGTACAAATATTTACGATACGTTCGTTTCTATATACTAAATATAAACGAATCTCTGGTCTTGAAGAAAGGTTCTAGGTAATAAGCAAAATCTTTTTTGATGATACAATAAATTGGTCCCGTATTGGGATATAAATGTTGATAAACAATTAGATGAACGCCGCTCGGAACAAGTAGAAAGTGTACTAAGCAAAAACGCCCGATATTATTTCGTTGGGTGTAGATCGACAAAGGCCCAAAGCATCTAAGGTAATTACAGTTATTAGAAAACTACAATGAACTGTTAACTAGCTCGACTGCACTAGAAAAATGTTTTGAACATACTATTCTTCCAAATACTACCTGATTGTTAGATTTTCTGGGGTTTATGTAGTATTATGGAACATATCAGAAATTGACAGCATATATAGAAACTGGGTGTATTGAACAAACAAAAAAAAGCAAATAGGTCAGTGAACTTTTATAAACATTAAAATTCCAGAATATTCTGCATATATATCTGCTTGAAAAATAAAAAAAAGCAGGGTCTGTTTAAATCTGTCGTCACTAGACCTTCCAGAAATATATAGGGGACATTGACCAGTGTTGACAAGTGACATGTATAAATATAGATCGATATCCCAGTAAGTTCTGCATCTTCACTTCAGAATTGCTCACATATCAATATAACAACTAGTACGTTCTGCATCTTCACTTCAGAATTGCTCATGTATCAATATAACAACTAGAACGTTCTGCATCTTCACTTCAGAATTACTCACGTATCAATATAACAACTAGTAAGTTC
>JAVFBZ010040739.1:0-10644 GCA_032466195.1 Katharina tunicata
ATATAAACTGATCGACTGACTTAAAAAATGAAAAGTAATGGCGCGCATAGTTCTAATAACTTAGAACTGCATGCGCCTTCAATACTAATTTCCATTCCCTTCCATCCATGACTATACGCCTTGTACAGGTATGTACCTAACGATACGAGGGGCCGATTCAAGGGAGCAATCGCTTTGGCTTTAATCAAACGCACGTGAGCCAGACTGTAAACGCTTGTCTTAAGTTGTTGCACTTCGTTTGGATTTGGTCGATGATTAAAAAGGCAAAAGTACAGGCGATAATCCCCATAGTAAACAGTTTCAATTTAAAAAATAAACTGATCAAGAGTGTGTCAATCAGACCGTTTGTGGGATCTTCCTTTGTACTCTTATAGATAGTTGTAGAAAGGTTCCTTGGGCTTCTAAAACCTGATGGTAACATTTATAGGTGATGCCATGCGTGGTAGAATTCAGGGGGTGTCTAATTTCGCCACAGAATACGCCTTTAGATTGTCTTATCTATTTCGGTAGTTTGTTTGTGGTCAATGTCCTGTGTGTGCTGTTTCCCAAGACCATTTGGTTAGTGTGCCATCGAACACTTGAGTAAAACGCTACCAAAAAGCACGGAAACAAATAAATCGTGTCTGTGGCTGCATGGGGTGGAAGCCTCATGTACCCTGGTGCTCTATGAGCTAAAGGGCAACAGGAAGCCGATTTGTTTGTGGAGTTTTGGTCCGAGCCCTGTCCTAGTCCTTATCTCGAAATAAATTTATAGAGCATCTTAAAATCCCCCAAAACGGAAGAAGTTGAGCTAATGATATACTTACAATATGTACATGTCAAAGATAATTTAAAACATTTATAGTGCCCAAGTACTCGTTTGGTTGCCAAAAGTCCCTTCCAGAAGTTCCTGTTCTCAAGTCAGCTTTTTAGACACACTCGTACTGACGCTGTCACCTAGCTGCCAAACACAGATTCATTTTGCCTTAGTCACTTCCGGTTTCAGGTCGTGTCTGACAACACACTGTTCGAACTCTGTGGAATTTACCAGTGGAGACATGTATGTGTCCCATAATGGTTGTTTTATGGCCAGACTTCACTGCTTAGCATTTTAAAGTGAATAAATATCCCAAATTGTTCCGTTTAATTTGGGGTTTTATATGGTGCGTTAGTCAGGTTGCATAAAAAACGCTCCTTAAATTGAATGTGAGGAAAGAACCCACATGGTTTGGCAAAAGATAAATTTCACCGTTTCAGTTTGTGTTAAAACACTTCGTCCTGTCCTTGTCCTGTGGAGTCCTTGTATGTTGCCAATGTCACTGAGGATGGTTCCCTTCAGCCATTCAAACAAATAAATAAATCTTTGGGAGTTGTAATTTAGATTGAGGTTGATCTGACTTGACCCTTGGTTTTCTCACGTATGTTTGGAGCATCGAGATTCAAATAATCTTAAACCTATGATCTACAATCAGCTCATGCATAACTCGTCATCTTTCGTAGCTCTATATGTTATCTTTGTTACATTATCTTGAAAAAAAATTACTGGTCAAAACGCCTGGTGATCAGACATAGCGTTATCAGAGTCATACGCAAAAACAATAACTTGTTGTTGCCTAGAAAAAATACGTATTTAGAGTTTTTTTGTAGGAAATTCTGTACAAAGCGTTGGACGGAGCCAAAGAGAGAGAACGAGACATTCTGGAATCTGTAGAACATGGCTCATAAGAACCAGGGATGTCTCACCATTTCCGCAATGTTCGGCTTAGAATTCCCATATCAGCCATTATTTTCTGTTTTTTGGTATAACCGTGGTGTGAGAACAAAGTAGCTCTGTGGTGTTTACGACAAAGTAAAATGTACAGTTATCGTTCTTTTTCGGTGCACCACTTTGCGGACTTTCTGAAGTCCTCGACTGTACTGCGCACATCATCTCGGACGTGATACGATCATCGCCATTTCGTCCGAAACGTTCTAAAAGCTTAATTTAGAATATAACTTACTCCTAAACTACAATTTGTGCATCTTAGCCATGTGAAATTCGCTCGGTGAGCCCATGTTTGGTTAAGCGTGTATTGTGCATACAGCGGTAAATAGGCTTCCGGTGAACAAAATGTAAGATTTCTAGGCATATTCTTACACCTGCTTATAACAGCAGGGTCTAAACAGGATTCCCTTACTTGGTCGTGTTTCTTGTTGCCCTGTATGACAATGTTACTGCTCCACAGTATCAGTTTCAGTGTCAAGCTTTAGTTAAATATAGTTATATACAAGATTTAAAAATATTAGCTATACAAAGCTATTGAACCGATCGCATGTACAGTCTATGAAGGGACTGAGCTGTGACAAGAATCATACTACAAACTAAAACGGAGAGCTTATTTTAGAGATGTTTGCTATGGAAAGAAGCTGCTTTGAGCCCTATGCGCCCTGTGTCTTTTACAAAGGCCACGCCGTAGCCCCTTGCTTAGTACAACGACTGGTTTACCCTGTCTCAATGAACTGTACAGTTTCGAGGAGCCCCTGATGTTGTCTCAAAATATATAACCGTAGTTTAGAAACAAGTATGGAGAGCAAGCAGGAGTGTTAGCAAGGCTACTCCTTCTACTTTCCCTAAACCAGCAGCAATGAATATATTGCTAATGAAATGAGATTATATTTTAAGTGAAATAACCTGAACGTACAGGTATCCACTGATTGTTTGTCCAGCCTTAAAAATACGTCTACCTCTTGAATGATCAGATCGTTCTCCGTAAAATCCAAACAAAAAACGCATCATTCTGGTCGTGAAATACACAGTGTACAGCTAGCTAGCTATACGCTGTAAATAATGCAAACAGTTAAGCCTATTAACGCTCAAAAGACCTTTAAATATTTAGGCCTGTACTAGAATGAAGATATTACTAAATTCGTGGCAACTGAATCTGCACAATTTGTAACATCCCACTATATGTTGGTCTTGTCTCATTTGACCAGAGTAAGAAAGGTGACCTAGATATTTCGCAATGTGTAGGACACTGTAGAAATGCTTTATGCCTACATCAGAAAGGCGGGTCTTTCCTTTCGTATTGTGTAGCTCTTTTATCAGCGCGTGCATTTACCTTGCGAAATTGAATGTATAAGGTGTTAGAGAGGGTTGTATATTTGTTGCCATCGAGTTCATATGATCATACTCTTCATATAAAGCCTTTACATATAAGAAGTCACATATTTAGTTCATTATTTTTTTTGGTGTATTTAATTACAGTAATTTTTGTTTTTTACAAATGTCAAAAATTACAAATTGGTATTCCTCGACGGATGGAACATCGGGATTTCAACGGAAAGTTAACCAAAGTGTCATGCTAATTTATTTTATAAATGTCAAGTAGTAGTATCAAATAATGTGGGAAACAAGGAAGACTAGCTAATGCTAATAACATATTTATCAAGCTACACGCCTTTGATAATGACATTTAGCAAACACCAAACAGCTCTGTATATTTTGGAACAAAATGGCTTTGATTTGTCTAATTGAATTCAAACTACAAATATTTGCTGAAATCCCTGTAAATTGTTTTCAGGAGATATCATTGGATCTTGTCCAAAGTGTTTGCGTGGCCATTCAGTTTGATGAGTATAATGACCGTGAGATCCACTTCCATATTCAGGTACTGAGCAGTATTATCGGATGACCAATGAAGAAATTTTAGAGATATCCAATTATGAACCGATATGTCCCATGGGATATAACATATTTACAAATTGTCGATGTCAATTTAGAACGTGTGAACATTTCTGCCGACCAAACCGAAGTACCTTAAACTGTATTGTCGCACCAAGAATAAATGAGAAGACGTTGGATAGCATATAATAGGTGTGCTGTTTAACATTATTGCAGTTACAAACTTTTACGAATTTTGTTCACGTTTAAATTTTTGAGTTTTCCCATCTATCAAACTGAAAATGGATTTGCCGAAAATACACCTTTTCAACGAGGGCAAATAATTGAATTTACAAATAATGACACATAAATTCCGTGTGAAATACGATTTTTTTAAATAAAGGGACTGGAATTGAGAAAGTAGAAAAAAGAACCACATTATATTTAAATGGGGACATTGCCCCACACACAATATTCTATTACGTAAGAACAATTTCAATAATCTAACGTTATTTCCCTGAGGGAGTATTCCACTGAGCAAACAGCTTTAAGTGCCTTCTCTTTGACACCAATTGATGGTTTCTGTTATTGAAAATAAAAAGACACGTTTTGAAAATAAGTCCAGTAACGTATTACCCAACAGAAAATACCAATCCGCTTTTGTAACACATAAACGGAATTCTGTTAAATCAAATCAAATGAAAATCACAGATACTAGTAGTGTAAATGACGTGCAATGATTAAAAACAGAAAACGGAATCGTGTACACGATTTGCAGGAAAATGATAATTCTGTGTCGTTAAAGTGGTTTGTATTACCGTTATTCTGAATATTCGGCATCTAACATCCGTGCAGCAATCGGCATTGGAAAAATAGTCCGACCAAGGAATTGTCAGAAATATTACATTTTGTCTAGGGAAATAAAGTAAAAAACCAATATTTATAAAATTGACTGGATTTATTTTCCTGCTTATTCCTGTGATTTTCAGTCACTACTTACTGGTACATTTTGATTAACACCCGATACCACAACGTGTCCTGAGTCAATAGAGAAACAACACAACAAAAAACTTTTCTTTTCCGTAATTCGTCAGTAATATTAAGTTTATGAAAACGTTGCTTTGGTTTTTATATTCATTAAGTGACACCTCCTTCTGTTTTTGTCCTAATTTGCCCACTGATTCTTTTAGCTTACACAAACTTCCTTTTGGCCAAAACGCCCACTTTCTCTATTTGTTACTAATTTTTTTTGTTATAGCAAGCTCTCCTTGTTTGAGGAATACGGTATGTGTATGTTTCTAATATATACTTGTCAACATTTGATAGCGATATTGAATGTTTTGACCAACTGGTCAATGAATTATTACATTTTGGGAAAACAAACCAGGCTGTATAAATAAAACATGCTTCTTTTAAAAATTACGACTGTCACGTGCCTTAGAAATCACATTTTGATAGTGCATAACGTGTACATTGCTGTCTATTTGTGAGCTAGTCAGTGTTTGTATTACCGACAGCTATAGCTACCGGCCTGTTTCTTCTGAGAAGGGGTGTGTAACCGCTAGTAAATTACTACTGGGGCCGTGATAATCGGTTTGTGGTTATTGAGGCAAGACGTAATCCGATGCAAACTGCAACGCTGTTGTGAAACGATTTGAAGAATGCTTGTGTTGTACATGTTTCTACACAAACTTTGCATCATCGTCTTCACGAGAAAGAGTTGTGGTTGCGTTAGCCAGTTTTGGGGGGTGCTTTTGAAGCGATATCTTGCACAAGAGCGTTTGCTGTGGGCCACTGATCATGTCATTTGGACCCTGGATGGTTGAAGGCCAGTACTTTTCATTGACAAATCTCGTTTCTGTTTGGACTATATACCGACTGGACAGCATGGAGACGTATTGGAAAAGCATTCTTGAGACAACATGTCGCTGAGCATGACAGATATGGTGGGGGGTCAGTTATACTCTGGGGTGGCACATCATTGGATGGACAAACATCTCTCTGTCCTTTGTCATGGAATGCAGACTGCAGCTCGTTACACGGATGAGAATGTTTATCGCATTGTGAGACCATATGCTGGTGCTATTGACCCAGAGTTCATTCTAAGGACGACAATGCTCCTCCACGTCGGGCTAGGGTTGTGCCTTAAAAAGAGAGACAATTGTGAGAATCGAATGGCCCACAGACTCATTCGACCTCAATCCAATTGAGCATGTGTAGGACATGTTTAGGAGTGCAGTTTCCGCACGAGTTCTGCAACCCATGGTGATGAATGATCGTGTGATGGCCTTACGGGAGGAGTGGCATTGTCTTCCCAAACGAGAGATTCGTCCCAATAATAATTAACATTATTCCCCCAACATTAACTTTAAATGATGTTGAAAGTTGGATAATCTTTTCTTTTACTAAATTTTTAAGCGTGTCAGAGCGTCATGTTTTCGTTTATGATAAAAACAGATGGTATTTGTTTCAGTTGACCGTTAAACAACAGCAACGTGATACAAAACATTCAAACTCTCTATTAAATATTGATAAGCATATTTTTAAATTCAAATTTTACTAAGAGTAAGATTATAAGTGGATTCGTTTTCTATATTGCGGTAAGCGCTTAAAGTGCGATTTGTTATTTTTGTTCCCAGTGTGAAAACATAAAAACGCTTTGACGAGCGCTTTATTTAATTTATTATAGATTTAATTTATTATCTAAATCCTCTCGAGATTCCAATTTCAATAGATTTTAGAAAATCCCATATGGTTTACCATACCGGTAACTCATATATTTTCAATATGGAAATATGACAATAAAATGTTTTTTTGTGTTTAATTTTTTGGGAATATTATTTGCTTGATAATATGACACAAGCAACAAATAGATTTCGTCTGGATAACAACATTTTCTTATGTTGGGAAAATCAAAGTGATGGAAAGACTGTTACTTTCTCTTTCCAACACAATTTTTCTGATTTTTTTCCCCGTGTTTTACCACGCATGACAGTACAGACTATACACGGTTGTTTGAGCTGCAGCAAGTGCAAAATAGCGCAATGTTTAAGAGCCTTTCAGAGCTCTAGCCAATCAGAATGCGTATAGCGGTCAGCTAAATACATCCTGGTGACGTCAAGGGGATAAAGGTTGACCGATGAATACAGATCATATATACGAGAAAAGGGGTGAGCTAACTTTTTGTGCGATTTTGTCGGATTTAATCGTCTATTGCCTTGTTACTTCAAATTCTGCGATGGCTTTATATGCAAGGAATGCCGTGGGGTATACAGAATTCCGCAAGTATACCTACATGTTCAGTGGTAGGGTATCAGGTTAACTCGTCCACAGACCAACTCGTCCATACCCTTTTCCATACATCTGGCGCTTGACACCTCTGCAGGATCCCTTTTCAGTTCTCCAGTTTTGTTTTGCTAACTTCATTTCATGTATATATATACAACGACTGCATATATCAATGCGTTTATTGGCGTGTTTAATGTATTTAGGTTAACCAACATAAGTCGATTAAAACCGTGTTGTCACACATCCAGGAATTAGACTGATCCAATAATTGACATAAATCTGGTCAACTGGACAATCAGTGTTATTATTATTGACACTGATGTTGCGGCTTTAACAGAGTACAGATAGCTAGAAGACCAGATTTATGTCAATTATTGTTGTGTATTATTGAATACAATTTTAGTCAACATAAAGAATTAAATTCGGTTTTATTTATCATGTACGAAAGGGATAACGTACCCTACTGTGAGTTAGAAGACCAACAAATACGGTAGAATAGGCAATTCACATAACTTAAAACTATATTACTATCCTCTGTCTAAGACGAAATGGCAAAGAAGTAACCTATGGCCTGTCCTTAAAAGGCTAGAACTGTATTATCCCTTCTGCCTTATTAAATTGGAGAATATAACAAAGCTCGTGGATTTTTATTTTAAGCGTGCTATAATAATATTTACAGGCAATGTTTTCACAATGACAAATATATTTTTAAAAATGCTTACCATCTGGGGCTGTAAATTTGCTACAGGCTGATTTTTTCGACGGCATAGGCATTCGATTTCCCGGATTTTTACAGCTCTGACTGGAGAGCCATATGACGTCATAGAAAGGCCACTATGGCTGCGTTGTTAACCTGAATAGTTGGTTGTACATACTATTTTTTCCCACCGTTGCATCGCATCCTACACAAGGCTGGTTTAATGAAATGGAAACCTAAAAAGCAACTCTATCTGCTAACAGTTAAATCTTTAGCTGCACATCCCTCTAACAGACGACACATAATCATTGTAACTCAAAACATAAAATTATTTATATTTACTAAGTGGTTGTCAAACAGTTAGTTTTGGTTGTTGGTGGGAGCTTTCTGTACCCTTGTGCTCTCTGAGCTATAATGGTATCAGGAAGCCCATGTCTTGTGTTTTGCCCGTATCGCAACATCGTTAAATATTAACACAGTTTAAAATTTCTGGCCATATGAAGCACTAATCGCCTAATTTAACACCTAAGAATAACATGTCAATGTTCGTAAGGAAAATGATGGAAAAAAACTTACTTGTTGTAGCAATGAACATCTCTTATTTCTGGATGGAATAGTCTGCTGGCGCTTTATTCGATGAATATTCCTTTAACGGTCGTGGAACTCATTTTTACAGGTACTTGCGTCTGCGTAACCACGCTGAAATGAAGGATTTCTTGTAGGCCTATCATTCATGAGTTTAAAACAAGGGACACATTTGATGCCAACGGCGTTCGTAGGGTTCATTCGTTTCAAAAGTTATACTGCATTTTCGAAATGTTTATAAACACTGATAGTTTTTTCTGCCTGTTGGGTGGGATGGGGGACGGGGTGATTGGGGGATAGGTGAAACTCCCTACAGACATGTAACACACAAGGTAACACAAACATTAAACGTAAAGGTGTCCAACTGTTTACAGAGATTGAAACACTTTCAAAACATCACATTTATATTATCAGGAACGCTTTACACAGTGTATAACAAAGGTTTCCCAACACAAACACGTTGGCGTGAATTTGTTTAGTCTACAGTTAGCTTAAGGGTAAATAGTGGATCCATATAATCCACAAAGTTATGACAAGAACAGAAGGGCAGAAAACTACAACATATCGTTCAAACCGGGTACACATCTATACCATCTATACAAGGCACAGAGTTTTCTAAGACCGATGATGCTGCCGTATAAAGCTTATTTTAATCCGATAGTTCGGTTTATTATAAAAAAAATATCACACGCAGCAATGGTTTAAGATAAATATTTGGCCAAATTAAAATGACCGCATTCTTCGAGTAGCAGCCGTTCTCAGTTCTGCAAAGCTAAGTTGACCTTATTACAGGAAGCATAAGTAGTTACACACACATTAGTCATTGTAGTAATTACACACGTGATAACTGAGTGAACAAAATTACCGCTTTGTATTGCCTTATTCGTTATTGTTAGTTGATTGGTAAAGATGTCGGTGAAGACATCTGTAGCATTTCTGTGGCAATGCGATATCTTTCGGCCATTGAACAGCATCGTATAAATTGTCATGTGTAGTTTTCTTTATGCAAGCAAAAACATAAAATACTAATAGTTAAAACCGCCGCAAACATCTAGAATTTAACAAGAGTTCTGCTTTTTTGATTGTTTGAATGGAGTTTAACGCCGTTATTCAGGTTATTTCACTTATATGACAGCGTGCCAGCCCAATCGGTGACGGAAACAACCGTTAACGACGCTGGCAACATACAAGACAGGACAAAACATTTACACGACAAATCGGCATCCTGTGCCTCTTATCTCAGAGTGCACCAGGATACAGGATGCTACCACCCAACCACCCAACAAGAGTTCTGCAAACAAACTAGAGTAACTCAAGACATAATGGATGACATCTTCTGGTTTATTCCCATAAGATAGGTTCGGTTAGCCCTGTTTCTCGACTTCTATGTGCGTCTTAAGAAAGATAAAAGAAAAAAACAATTCTAAGCTTTCTTTTCATTTTTAAAAATTATTGAGAAAAAGTATTTTAAACCACACAAAAAGTGACCACGCAATTAACTCTTTAATTGAATTTGCCATCAATTTTGCTCTGACATTAATTCGATTCCAATGTTTTGAGTGGATTTCAGGTGTCAGTGTTTCAAGACGATTCCAGAGGTCAATTTTTCAAGTCGATTCCAGGTGTCAGTGTTTCAAGTCGGCTCAAGGTATAAGTGTTTCAAGACGATTCCAGAGGTTACTGTTTCAAGCCGATTCCAGAGGTCAGTGTTTCAAGTCGATTCCAGGTGTCAGTGTTTCAAGTCGACTCAAGGTATCAGTGTTTCAAGACGATTCCAGAGGTTACTGTTTCAAGTCGGTTCCAGGGGTCAGTGTTTCAAGTCGATTACAGGTATTAGTGTTTCAAGCCAATTCCAGTGGTCAGTGTTTCAAGTCGATTCCAGAGGTTATTGTTTCAAATCGCTTCCAGAGGTCAGTGTTTCAAGTCGATTCCAGAGGTCAGTGTTTCAAGTCGATTCCAGAGGTCATTGTTTCAAGTCGATTCCCGGGGCCAGTGTTTCATGTCGATTCCAGCGATTATTGTTTCAAGGGGCGACAAATCTGGTACAAGGATGTCTTTTAATACCTGATACAATTGCTTTCAGAATTAACAAAGATACCAAACATAACATATTCATCCGTATGACCAACCTTGGTAAATCTCCAATGGGGAACATAAGATCGGATCGATCAAGATTGCCACATGATGACCAATCTGCTTCGTTGATAATGCTCAGCTATATACTCTTTCGATAATTACATCCAGGTCAATGGGAATGACCATGAGAATTATTTCTTTAAACGGAGACAATTTGATCCCATGCCGCCTTAAAGTTAATCAAAATCTGAGATAACAACGGACTTAAAATCAATCATTTCAACAACGTTGGGTTCTACACTAGTGTCCAAAAGAAACGATACCAACCTGTTTTCAAAATATTTTGTTACGAATTGATTTTTGTAATATGAAAACATGC
>JAVFBZ010040750.1:0-28361 GCA_032466195.1 Katharina tunicata
GTATAATCATCAGTAGGCTACATGCAGGATTTTATTATTGGTTTTTCTTCTTAATCCAGTCATGACACAAAAGTACTTAGCAAAACTTAACAGAAATCTTTGAAATTCGCAAATAACCAAAAGTCGGGTAGCCATTTTGCCAATATTGCTGCCATTGCCAATCAAGTTGACAGATTCAGAAATTAAATCTGCAAGTCCATCAAAAATTGACAAAATCTGTTGGATATGTTGCATAATTATTGTCTATTCAACAAGCAAAGTCTGCAAACTTCTAAAGTCTTGTCTAGCTTAAAGTCACATGTACCCACGCAAAATTTCTGTATTTTGGGTTTTCACAGAATCGCAAGAATTATAATTATTTTTATCTAAAGTAAAAGTTAGAGGCATTCTGTTAATTCTAACCCAGATTTGAAGGTAAAGGTAGTTTAAAAGCAACACAAAACCTGAAAATTCTGCCAGTAATTTGAATTGGAAATATGTCACATCTCAGACACACTTTGATGTAACGAGGTCACTCCTAGTCAACCCTGTTAGCCGCACCCCTTACAAGAATCAAAATGTTAGCTCGTTACAAACAGGGTCTTTACCGTGGCTGGATCAAAGTCATTCTGAGCAAATATGGCCAGCACTCTTCCGTTCAATTCGAGTAAATGCTCGAATCCTCCTGGTCCGTACAAGCTTTGTAATCAATGAATAATTGTTAATGTTAACGTGACTGTTTTAATTTTTGAACAAACATCAAATCTTGTAAAAATTCAAGGCAAACGGAATTAGTTGAAAAATTTAAATTATGGGTGCGTATGTGACTTTAACATAACACTTAATATATTTAAGTTAAATTCAAATTCCTCTCTACAATTTGGGGTACATATTTTCATCAGGTTGTCACACAAATAGATCACATGATGCTGAGCTATCTATCATTTGATTATTAGTCTATCGTATAATATATTATATATCCTTAAAAACATTCACAGAATACACAGGAAACATCAGAATACAGGTCATATTCTCTAAAGGCCAAAGCATCTAAACTAAAGGTCATATTGTGTAACTTTCTAATTAAATGATTTAATAGATTTAATACATGTAGTTTGGTTTTCACCTCATTGCAAATCATTTTTGCTTATTTATGTACTATAGTTTTTGTGGTAAGTTACTGTATAAAACAATACCGAAACACAGACAAATCTATACATACAATGTAAACATAACTTTATTGGATTGATAGAGTTATGTTTTTGTGATGATTGATTCAATTTGATTGATTGATATGTAATGTTGTTCTCAAGGGTATTTCACTTATAAAGCGGTGCAGTATTCCAACAGCAGACAGCGACTCTTAAAACAACCATAATTTAGTGATATCACTGTTGGCAAGATACATGTAATGTTCCTCCAGTACTAAGTATGACAGCATGAATTCATGTAGTCTGGAAACATACCGCCCTTAGACAAAGGACGTTTTTTATTTATGTATCCAGCTTCTAAATGCTGCTAAAATAAGTTAAATCTATATATACTGCAATCCTGCATTAATAGTTCTTTCAAATTCAATCAAAAATATAAAAACGTTCAACTTATTGATTGGCACATGGCCACAGACAGACTAACTGTACATGTACAACACATATTGAACAGAAACTATTTATTTTTATTTTTCCAATTCAGAAACCAGTCTTATATAAACCACAGTTACATATATCTACAGACACATTTCTAATAACAGTCTAGCAGAATGCTAAATCTATGGACATGGGTAGGGCATCAATGTAAAGTCTGTTGCAGGTTTTGTCAGCATGTATTCCAGATTTACAGTAGCCTCGATACGGGACCCTTGTTATGCTATACACACGGGTCCCGCGACTGTTGAAATAAAGATTACAAAATTTAAACTATACCATGGATGCAAGGCGAAACCCGAATTTTCAATTCAGCCGACAGTTCATTTTTTTATGCCTCATGTTTCCCTCAATTCAAGTCTAGCACATCTGTATTTCGTATGCTTGCAGCACTCGGACATATGAATCGAATTTTCGAATATGGGGCAGAAAAAGTTGAAATGTTGGCTCGCTAGGACACACTTTAAGAATTCTGTGAGTATGCTTCCACCCATGCTCTTCGCATTCTTTTGCCACAGGACCCGTGTGTATAGCATTATAAGGGTCCCGTATCGGGGCTAGTATTCCAACTGATTGTCAGTAGCAACAAGTCATGTGAAATGGCTACAGACCTCGTTATTACCTTGTCTCCAGCAAAGTTCATTAGCTATGCAGGTATATATAAGATACATTCCTGCCATCTGTATCAAGTATCGCAATCTAGTGTTTCATGTGAACATTGCAGTTAAACGGTAAAATAAAGTTAATAGAAAATCTTTGGCCAAATCAACTCACGGGTAACTAATACATGCTTTCATTCTGTTGTTGTTGTTTTATAATTTGATTGATGCTATTGCTATCTTAGGAATGGAAAAATGGAAGGTAATTCATTACTGATCTGATAGTTTACAACGTGTAACAATCACCTGGACGAAACTAGATATATATACAACTAGTGTATCCGTCAAGACATGAAGTGTTAAAAGATTTGTCTAACACGATTTTGCTGTTAAATAATTTTACGTCAAACAAATATTCGAATGTTCAATACTCATTATTAAACTGAAATAATGGTGAATCAATTAATGAAGATATTATACACAAATCAAATGGGTAACAATACATGTGTTTTTCTTTGAACAAAAAACAACTTGTAATCTTCCTACTATGTATAAATACGTTAATGTTTCAGAGAGCAAATTAGTTATTTCGAACGTAAGTCTTTAGAGCAACAGTATTCTTTTTTTTTGACAGATGTCAAAATAAAGTTACCTTCATTCGCCTTGGGTCGTTCCATGTTGTAGTTTTTGTGGCGTGATCCACAAAAAATGGCCAGCCTGTTATCGGATCGTAAAGAATTTCCCACCCAGGTGGTAATGGTTCGTTCGTCGCGTAATGCATTGTGTTGTTTGCTGTCCCGAAATGATTTGGATAAGTTGAATACCCGGCCATCTTTATATGAAAAGGTAACAAAATTTTTACGAGAACTTTCTGCTTTAGCCCAAGCTCCCCCTATCGGAGGGCGTCCTCTTTTGTAACGGCATCGCTCATTGGTTGACGCATTTTGTACGCCAATCAGAATCTGTTTCACAAAACTAAGGAACCGCAACTCTGTTAAAATTTGCTGGAATCTTCTCGTTCCTTCTCAAGTTTTACCGATTTTGCTCATTGTTAAGAAATGCGTTGACTCATCATTTGGCGATATACCTTTTGATTTTTAACTAACCAGAGAGATACGTAGTGCAAACATTTGTTTACTTGCTCTTAGTTATTGTTGTGTACTAGCGGACCCAAGTTAATTTTTTAATTACGCGTTCTAATACGTCAGTTAATTATTTTGTTTGTGTATTGACATTAACCGATTTGGTTTGACGTGTTGGATATGTGGGCATCACAGTACAGAAAACTCGTGAGCTTTGGATTTAAACGGACCAGTTTTCGTAAGATTACGTAAATAACCCTGTACTGTGAGAAAAGTAAAAAACAACACTTTTATAAATATACAGCCAACGGTGAACCTTAATTGTAAAATTTATAATTTAGAAATTGGTAAGGTAATTTCATTCAAGTTGGGCTTCAAAATGAACCAAAGCATTTTGAATAGGACATGCATTGAAGCTTGGTTATATTTTGTATAGTTTGGTTTTGTGAAGCCGTGTCAACTAATCTATAACAAAATAAATTTTTTATTAAAAAAAACACATAATTCTGAATTTTTGGGAAAAACAAGGATGTATCTTAATTTATTGGAGGTCCAACAGTTTCACACTTTTGCATGTGCTTGCGCCACAGGGCGAGAGCTTCTTGTACCCTGGTGCTCTTTGAACCAATAGGCGTCAAATAAAGCTGATCTTTGTGATGGGTGGTTGTTATGTGGTGGGTGTTTGGGTTGGAGTCTCCTGTGCTCTGGGGGTACTAAAGACTTTCATCGTAAATGACGTCATCCAGGGTTAAATTTCCATAAGGTGACATCATTTACGACAAGGATTTTTGTACCAAGTTTAATGATACTACACCCTGGTGTTCTTTGAGCTAATTGGCACAGGATACTGATTTGTAATAGTGTCCTGTATTGTTAATGTAAATGTTTTGTCCAGTCTTGCATGTTGCCAGCGTCGTTTACCTGTTTACGGTGGTTTCCTTCACCGATTGGGCTGGCATATAAGTGAAATAACCTTGAGTTTGGTGTAAAACCCCAAAAAATCTTATGTAATGTTCTTGTAAATGTACCATGTTGTGTTATTTGTTACCAGTATCGACACGAGGGTTATTTCAATTCCCCCAAGAGGCTAGGACTGCATCATATCAGTGGAATTATTTTTTGACAGGTGCTTCTTATTTCCTTGTGCTCTCTGAGCAAAGGAGCATAAGGACGCTTAGTTGTTGTGGCGTTTTGAATTTAGTCCTGTTAATGTCCTATGGTGTCTTATGTTGCCATGGTGGTTTAGTTTACCCAGTGGACTGGCACACCGTCATTTAAGTGAAATAACCTTAAGCCTTATCAGATTCAAGACTTTGAAAAAGAAAAAAAATATAAATATAACAAAAAACTATTTTGATTCTTCCTTGCTTTGCACTCACACGAACGGTTACTTTGTATGTCTTATACTCTACTGTAGGTATTATGCCAAACTTCGGTGTTTAGGTGTTTTCGCGGATAGGGCAAGGCCATTCATTAACTAGAACGAATGAATCTGCACCAAAATGTTGCTAGAAAAAAAGAGCACAGTGTTTACTATAAAGTGAAATTCGCTTTTGCCTAGTGTTGGTTTTATTGCTGTAGCTTATTTGGTTCCATAGTTATGACCGTTTGAAGTACAGCTCTAAATTTGGTGTAAAATCAGGGTTTCAAGCGACATGCAGCATATACAAATTCAGACTCTCGCATAAGATGCGCAGTCATCCAAATATCAAATGTGCCAAGTTTTGTGCCGATCTGAGTACAATTGGCAAAGCCTTAGTATTTTATGACTAGCGTTGGGTAACACTAAACTTGGGTTATATTATGAATTGCCCAATTATGGAAGGAATGACGAAGCTGGCAACAAACAGTGTTGACAAACTGCATAACATGATGTCATAACAATTCCCCTTGCAGAAGCCCATTTAAGGCAAGAAAACAGAAGGGTGAATAGGACACTGTTAAACCCACTCTAACTGAATCTGTTCAAGCAACAGCAAGTTCTGGGTGTTCCCATCTATGGGTCTTTTCAGTGTACTGTATCTAGAGATGGATATTCCTTTCCACAGTAAAGAGCAATAAACACAAGCATCATAAGTAAAACAAAACTTTATTATAGCTCCTTAGGGAAATTACGATTACAGGTTAAATATAAAAGATGTTCAATAATAGCATGTGCAAAGTAAAGCCCTGGTCAATTGGGACTTTTGTGGCTGTACTTAAGGTTATTTCACTCATGTGACAGCAGTGAAGAAACTGGCAAGTGAAGGCTTTGTGAGAATTCTTGTTTTAAAAGGAAAACTAAAGTAAAGCGTATTGATTATTGATAGAAATCATCATTATGGGTTAGATATTAAACATGTTTAATAGTAAGACTTTCAGTAATACCAGAAGTCTATTAAATTAACTAACTAGTAAATAGACTTCTGGTAATACCAATAGTTTTCTTTACTTTATTGAAAGCAAACCACCAAAAAAATAAAATATTACTAACTATTGAATATAGAACTATAAATAAGTTACATATCCATGCTTAATACTGGCAATTTTTTAAATGGTTATTAAAGTTATTTCACTCGTATGACGGTGGACCAGCCATATAGATGAAGGAAAATACAGAGGCAACAGGCAAAGACGCTTCAGGGCAAGGACAGGATGCCACAACAAATCAGCTTTCAGATGGCCATTAGCCTCTTACAGCACCAGGGCACAGGAAAATCCTGCCCGTCCACCATCACCAGGAGACTAGAAACACAAATGCCTTGAGAATATACTTGCAAAAGAATGGAGACAATACTAACGTGTGTAGGTTTTAATAAAGCCTGGAGACAACTTAATGTTCTGAGATTATAGCAGGTTGGCATTAATTAGATTAATATTTGGAGATTACCTTAAATGCTCAACAAATTCGACCCCATTTACCATTTATAAAACTACATTTAATGCAAAGGTTAAGAAGTTTAGAAACAGACTGTTGATATTTTAAAGACGTTAATACTTTAATCTACAAGAAAATATAAGTTTTAGTTCCAATCTCACATTAATACCTTCAATAAATGACTTGAAACTTGTGTCCATAGAGGTTGAATTTGTTGAGCATTTAGGGTAGTTATATTTTCTTTGTCTTTGATTGAGGTTTCACATATTACGCAAGGTTATTTCACCTTTATAATACTGTTCTAGCTCTACAGGTGAAGAAATGAGTGGAGGAAAAATTGTTTCAGTCTTCAGAGTAAAATATTCTGCCAACCATGGATTGAGACTAATATCAATGGGGTGTGCCAGTAGGTAGGAAGGGAGATAAATCTGTCACTTATATAACTGACAGTGCCACCAATCTAATTGACTTAAAATAACACTGATGATATGAATATCGTTACTCAATGTGATAGGAGAGACAGACAGTTTTCGAGTAACAGACTTATCTCCCTTTTCAGACACTGAAAGAACCCCATTTAAAGAGAATAAAATTACTCCTGAAAGACACTATTTCTATGCAAATTTCCAGAGTTGTTAAATTTGTAAGCTTACCAACTTTACATATAATGTACTCTATACAAGTTGTTAATAGATACATACTTCGGCTTGTGAATTTTTATTTGTTATAAATGTATATTTTAGCAATTTACATAGCAATAAATAAGAGACTGATATTTTATTACAGAAAAGACGAATAAAAATTGATAGTTTGTAGACAGGAAAAATATAACAAAAACAGCATTTTGTAAAAAGACATAATAAAAAAAAACACTCTTAAATACAAAGACTTTGATATCTGTTGATCTTTGGATAAAAGTACAAAAACGTGTGCTGAAAACAGTGAATAAATGCTAAACTATTGTCGCATACTATCCATTATGGACTGGTCACACTTATCAATGTCTGCTACATGTTCCAGTAAAAGTTATTTCACCTAAATGATGGGGGGAATAGTTTCAATAGTTACACTACCCTCATGAACCAGCAGCTATTTATATATACAGACCCTTTGCCGGCTTTGGCGTCAACTGCTGATAAATAAGCTAAGGGGAGTTTTGCCAAGGATGACCACCTTTTAGTATCCAATCAAAACCCTTTATTAGCTGTTTCTACATTCTAAATCTGATTGGCTCCTGAGAAAGCCATTTCATGGACAGTCGGTTAAACAACATTTGTCTTAGATATCATGAACACAACTGCAGCCTGAAAAGCACCTTATAGACCAATTAGACGGAAGCGCCATGTTGAACTAAAAGTGAGGCGATCTGCTCTTTTGAAGTGAGAGATAATGTGTCACAGACAGCGTCACAAAGGTTTTCTTCACCACTGATCTAAAGCAATAACGGTGACTTCATGATTTGGACACAACGTCACAATGAGTGGCGTCTATTGAATGACTTCATTGATTTCCTTTGCACTGCTCTCTCTCTAGTGGCCATCCCTGGCAAATTTATCAGTGACTGAAACTAAAGGAAAACATGACTAAGATGGATTTTCAACTTCTGGGTATATCCTGAAGTTGAAGTTGAAATATCCATCTTTAGTTAGTCATGTTTTTGTTATGTTTTCTTATGTGACGCTTACAAAACAAAATAATTTAAGCAGCCTACAGAAAGCCATTCTGAGATGATAGCATGATGGTATTTTCCATACAGTTGTTAAAACTAAAATAGTTAGTTTACAACTGTAAAACCAGAAATCAATTCCAGCAAACAAACCAAAATTTAAATGGCATAACCCTTTCTTACCGATTTTTGGCTGAAATTCTGCGGTAAAGTACCTTTAAATAAACAACTGGTTAAATAATACAAGCCAATGGAAGGAGCTACTATTCAAAGAGGCCCAGGCCATTAAAACTTGTGTATTATTTGTATATATACTTCAATTCTCCTGCACTCTTTCATACTCCAGATGATGTTTATGAAAACGAAATATAGAAACATCACAATGAACTCAATCTTCGTTGTTTTCTTCATATGATATTACAGCCTATAAATGAAAGATTACAGGAAATATTTTCAGATTATCTAGAACAAATTGTTACGGTAAAAATGCTTGGGTTCTTAAATTACAATTTGTTCTACAGTGAAAAAATGGATTTTGGCTTTACAAGTATACAACAGTTGTATACACAGCTAAAAACTATTCCTATGCATTTCATAACATCTGTGGTTAATTTCTTAAAATTTTGTACAAACAGATGATTGATTGGGTTTGACGCCATACTTAAGGTTATTTCACTTATATGACAGCGTGCCAGTCCAATCTGTGAAGAAAACCACCCTAAGCAACGCCTGCAACAAAGAAGACGTCACAATACACTACAGGACACCACAACAAATCAGCTTCCTGATGCCCCTTAGCTCAGAGGGCACCAGGGCACAGGAGGCTCCCACCCAACCACCCACTGTACAAAAGGAAAGAAAAATGTCAGATCTGGAGATCTGTATAACATGAGATAATTTAATAATACAGAATCTTATAATGGTATCTCATGTCCTTTAATTGCAATGACTAATCACAATTATTTAGAAAAAACAAACCGTGAATACAGTAAATTATTTTAAAATCTGAACAGTTATGTAACTATAAAAACACTTGTTCTTTGCAATATTTAACAACCAAATAACTTAAAATGAATTAAATAAACAACACAGCCAAATCATCATAAAAATGAAAAAATCTTTTAAAACAAATAGCACTACCGGTACAGAACTTTTTTGTGTAAATGGAATTCATAAATAAAATGTTGCGAAAAAATAAATAAATAAAGACAATCGAGTCCTGCTTATCATTTATCTGTTTGTTTGGATTATGTTTTACGTGGCACTTGAGGTTATTTCACTCATGTGGCGGCGTGCCAGTCCAATGAATGCTTGGAGGAAACCACCATCAACAGCCCAGGCAACAAAAAGGACATTTACAGGACTATAAACAGGACACCACAAACAAATCAATCCCTGATAGGCGTTAGCTCTGAGAGCTCCAGGCCATAGGCAGTTCCTGTCCAAGCACCCATTGTTTGGTTCAAGTGGCAAAGGTTTCTCAGCAACTCTAATATGGCAAATACGAAATTCAATTTCTCTAATAATATACAGGGCGTTTCAATATCAAAATAAAAAATTAGGTGGTTTACATATTTAAAAAAAAACAATCTTAGTTTCAGTCTCAGAATTAACAAAGTCTTGTATCATTTTGTAGATTGATACATGTAGTAATATATTTACAACAACAACAACCAGTAAAAGATCACAGATTATTATTAAATACGGTAACTCACAATATTTTTACATGCACAAAGCTGTAAATCTAAAGCCCTTAAATGCAGGGTGCCATGCACCCATGAAACAGCTTCCTTATCTTAAAGTCTACAAATAACTCCAAAAACTGTTAAAATATAATTAACAGATTAAAATATGGTCACATTGGACTTCCATATATTTGATGATACAAAAACTATGTATTCTCTACTGAGCATCATCTTTAAATTTTCTAAATGACTGACAAGTCTGAAAACTTAGGTGAAATCTCCTATTTTTTTTTTACTTTCTTACATTTGCTAAAAAGGAAGACTTGTGGCATGTTTTCATGTTAACAGAATTTTTTTATTTTTTATTTTTTGTAAATTGGTGTAATAGATTTGCAGGAGGGATCTTGGGGTTGCTTATGACCGACAGATTCGTCAGCACATGGAAACAATTTTTGATGCAAATCTGCGACACTAATAAACAGCATTTCAGGTTTGCAGCAAACAATTCTAAAACCTCAAATACAAAAGGAGACATAATAATAATAATCTTGGAATTAACAGTGAAGATCATAGACTGGATGACTTGTTTGATTGATTGATTGAGGTTTTACACTTCTGTAATTTAAGGTTATTTCACTCATAATGCGTTTGCCAGCTAAGTGGTTGAATAAACCACCCTTATAAATAACAATGGCAGCCCACAAGATCACACCGGCCATTTATAAGACAAAACAATCGGCTTCCCCTAAGCTAAGAGAACTACGGGCAAATTTAACTCCGACCAACCACCGGCAAGAACCTAGGCTTATTGTGCTACCTCAACCCCTAAATCAAACAAGGACACTATATATTTACCTTCTTCAATCTATTCTTACAGATATAACTTCTCACTTAAAATTTACCAAATGAAGGTATAATAATGCGTGAGCCGTCAGAGACATTCTGGAATATAAAAACTGAAATAACAAGTCTTTCATATGAGATAGCTGATGTATAACTCAGACTTTGAAAAAAAAAAACCATTACAATGCCTAAAAAATTCTTTAAAATACTGGCAAAAGCATGCATACAAAATATGCATTTTCTTCAACGTACAAGTAACAATCTGTAACAGAATCTGGCGAACAACGGCATCATGATACCAGATAATGTATCAAGACAACGGGCTGTTCATTTTTTATATTACATGTAAAGATAATATCCTAACCAAATTTTTCACAAAAAAAAAGGCATTGGAATAGACCTAAATCTTTGAGATAATACAAACTTTGATCTCGTTTGATAAATTATATCTCAGATACAGTTACAGTAACACGCAGGTACATAGTGTAGTTCTTCGTTGAAATTACATGAATACGATCCCAACTAGACATTATCAAAACATAGGCAATGTAATACCTCCAAAACTGCACAACCGGACACAAACTGTAAATAACTTGAATATTAACTCACTCAGAATTTAACAAATATACTAAATACCAGACAATGGTACTTCCAAAACTTTGCCACCCAGAATATAGAGCGGAACTTTGTGTTAGGCCTATATTACATTACTAATATCTCGGACACCAACTTGCGATTTAAGGTATTGCGATACCTTGCCAGTTAATGCCACAAAAATCTCAGATCATTTTTGCGATTATATATTGTCTTCTTCTTCCACTTCATCTACGCCAGCTTCTACACCCTCAGCCTCGTATGTACTCTCATGTTTCGCCAGAATTCGCAACAAGGGACGTAATTTAAGCCACCATTGATGATTGGGAATACGATGCCTGTTGAAGGAAAACAGTATTTTAGGTCAAACTTGGTTTGTTCATGTTTTGCATAAATATAATCAAGATCTATTCAGAAACTTGTCTCAGAGAATTTATTTAGAACATGTTGATTATTTATCGGCTTTAATTAGTCGCTATCCCTGTGCCAGTGTGATTACTCGTTGTAAAAATATATTATGTTATTGCAATTGTTAAAACTACACACTTGATTGATTGATTGGGGTTTTACGCCGTACTTAAATTTATTTCATTTATATGCCGGCGTGCCAGGCCAATTGGGTGAAGGAAACCACCCTAATTGATGCCGGCAACATAGACGACTCCACAATACATTTACACACAGGACGAAAAACAGAACAACACATCAAATCGGCATCCTGATGCCCCTTAACTCAGAGATGTTAATGTCGAGTGATGCAACTTCTCTGAGGGCACCAGGGTACAGGAAACTCCCGATGACCAGCCACAACGGTAAATTAAAATTGCCCAAGACTTACTCGAAATCCGTTATTTCAGCCAGTGACTCGACAGGCGTGAATTCCAGATGTCTTCTCTGCATACCCAATAAGGTGGCACTCTTTGGATCGTCAGAGTAAACGGATCCTAAAACACAAACATAGTTCGGTCAACAGTATCCCAAAGGACAATTAAAACAGATCTAGCCCAAGCTGGAAACCACCCTAGTCTACATGATTTTGGCGACACAGGGGACATTTACAGACTGAAATCAGGATACCACAACAAGTGGGCTTCCTGATGCCCCTTACATGTAGCTTGGAGAGCACCAGAGCAGATGAATCTCCTATCCACTTACCGCCATGTATACTTCACCATTAAAGAAAAGTTCACAAATGTAAATTTGTGCTTCAAAAACAATCGATATTTTGTAGAAGCAGAGTAGGAAAATAATTTCCCTTTAGCATTAGCCGGAGCAGAAGTAATTTCATTCGTTTAGTTCTTAGGAATAGCGTCACATGTGATAATATTCAGAATTCTCTAGTTAGCCAAAACACTATGTAGTAAGAAACTTGACGTGTTTCAGGCATTTAAGAAAGGCAGATAAGGTATATTAACCTAGCTTTAAGGCACCACATTGTAGTGTGTCATTGGTTATAACACGCCCATTATACAGGGTTCTACACAGTGTCTCACTACATTCGTCAGAAGGACTCTTATAAAATATCAAATGACCAGAATTGTTCATCAAATGATTTATTACTAAAATGTTATTTCATAAACAAATTGTCCCCATCTCTACATTATTCAGGGAAAATTAATTTATCCTTTTTATTTTTATATATAAGGACTTAAAAAAAAATTCTGGATAGAAAACACTGCCATATAACTTATACTCCGTTGTTAATCCACCAGTCTACAAACATAGTATCTATCAATTCAACATAAACACTGCTGAATGGCAGCTGGTGTTGATGTCGCCCGTCAACCCACATACAGGAATCATTTTGTCCATCTGTTGTCCGTTCCTCTTGTCACTTGCTGCACAATCTTGCAATACATACCTTAGGTCACTAGTTAATGACCATATTGTTGAGCATTATTAATTAATACAATCATTGCAGATTAAATTGTTTGTTTGTTTCAATTGGGGTCATACACTAAAATTAAAATTATTTCTCTCATGTGATGGCGTAAGATTAATTTGAAACGGGACTTAAAATTCAAACACGTGTCAATACACCCACCATCTTTCTGAGTATATTGTTCAAGCTGACCAATCAAGTGTTCTACAGCTTTTGCGGCCATCTTTGTTCCGTAGTTCCTATCAAATGGTGTGGGTTGTCCTCCTTGCTGCATGTGGCCTAGAACATTCATTCTGCAGGTAAACGTCCCCTTTCCTTCTTCACTGAACAGTTGATAGATAAAGTTTGTTGTGTAGTTTGGGTTGGCATTCTCATTTCTACAAAAAAGAAAAATAGTAACTGCTTTGTCCGTTCCTTTGTAAATGATATCATTAACAGGGCAGGTTCTATGAAATCAACACCATTTTTCTTCTGTAAGAAATCCATAGGGACATTCTGTGACAGTTATTTGCGATCTTGAATTACACACCTATAAATTCAATAAATTACTCCAATTCTTCAACCTTTTCACCACCTGAGATTTTTGCAACAACAAAAATTTCAGTCAGTGTAACTTGTTAAATCTCAGGCACAGAGGCTAATTAATAAGTTATACAGTAGGCTATAATAATAAATTAATAATTTATAATTTGATTACGCCCTTTCCCGAATTTGTTTGTGGTCTAATTTCATGTTACCTATTCGACTAAATACACTCAGAGGGGGTGAAAAGGTTGAAGAATTAGGGTACTTAAAAGTTTTGCCGTAGATGGAATTTATTGAGGATTTAGTGTATTCTACATGTATCCCCAGCAGATTGTGGACACCACTCTTTGACAAGATTGGAAGCAATTGATTCATACATTTTGAATCATTTTCAAAACATGAAATAACAAAGAGTATTTAAACAAAGATTTTTAACAAGGTGTAAAAGTCAATATCTTTGTTTGATTGGGATTTCATTTCGAATTTAAGGTTATTTCACTCATATGATGGAGTGGCATATGCTCAATGGATGCAGGAAACTACCCTTAACAAGGACAGCACACAACATTTACAGGACGACAAACAGGACATCACTACAAATCAGCCTTTTGATGCCCCTTACCCCAGAGAGCTCCAGGGCACAAGAAGCTCCCACGAACCACCCACAGCTGAAGATTAAACTAATGGTGCATGGAACTGAGAACGAATTAGGTTCATGTATTTAGTTTCTTGTTACATTACCTCAGAATGAGACCACGTTGAACCTTGACATCGAAGATCTTAGCCTTTAAATGCAACACATCACCCTATTCAAAAACAGAAACCATCCCTGTTGTTAGTCCCGAACATAAATTAGGCACATAAAGCAGTTATCATTTGACAGAGCAGCAATACTAGGGTATTTGCCACACAAAAAAAGCCCAGCAGTGTTGTCCATTGCAGGCTAGACTTAGGATGCAGATTTCTTTCAAAGTGTATATTATATTGTTTCAAACATATGGATCACAATGAAGGGATAATTTTATTTATTTGATTGCTGTTTGGGATAATTTTATTTATTTGATTGCTGTTTAATGTTATAATAATGGGTATTTCCCTTTTTGGACGACTTTTTGCATTGTTGGCATATGGTGGAAAACCAAAAAGAAACACTGTAAATCCTTTCAGCCAATGAAAACTTCTGTTATATACCTTAAGTTGACAAGACAATTTAAACTTATACTGAGTACAGTGAGGGGACTCAGTAGTCAATTAGCACAATAAGCTGAGCCCCTAAATGAAAAGACAAGGGCAGGGTACTGAATTAAGTATGCTGAGCCAGCCAAGCTTTCTGATTGGCTTTAATATGGTTGACCTTGAGTTAACGAAGTATATCATACCTGCAGATCTTTCATAGAAAACTTTTCCTCAAAGATGTATGCCTGATCCGCTCCTCCCGCCAGACCACTCAGGGTTGCTAGGTAACCACAATACCCGCCCATCGTCTCCACAATGAAGACACGTCTCTTAGTTCCTGTTGCTGATTGTTTTATACGATCACAAATCTAAAAGGAAACAAAAAAATCTAAAAATTTATCTTTTTCATTTAGATTTCACAGATTTTTATACAAGCCAGCTACTAGGGATATGACATGAAAAGAAAACTGCACCTAATTTACCAAAATCTCCTTAGGCTAAGGCTGACTTATAGCTAACCCCTTCAGCTGACTAAAGAGACAAGTCTGTTCTATAAAAAAAACTTGAAGCTGACCCATACATCGGACTAAGGACACAAGTCTGTTCCACAGAGTCTCTTAAGGCTGACCTGACAAATGAGACAAGTCTCTTCATAAAGCCTCCTTAGGCTAAGTTTTCCTCAAGCTTAATTTACCTTAGGTTATCCTAAAGCCAACTAAGGAGAAAAGCCTCTTTCACAAAGCCTCCTTAGGCCAAGGTTACCTTAGCTATCGCCTAAAACTTTGATTAGCGATGCTCTCCCCTCTTTCACAAAGCCTACCAAAAATGTGAAGTAAGTCATTTAGTGTTATCACTGTTGGAAAGATAATGTTCCTCCAGTACTAAGTAGGATAGCATGAATATAATCTGGAAACATACTGCCCTTAGCCAGAGGGCGGGTTCCCAAGTAGTAATTTTATGGTTTAAATTTTACATGATAGGTACCTTAGATCTTAATAAAAATAGACAGACAGCAAACAAACTTACATCGGTGATTTCATTGAGCGCAGTGTCAGCTCCCAAACTGAATTCTGTACCTGGCACATTGTTTGAGATCGTACAAGGTATAACCACCATTGGGATACAGAAAGCCTTGAACTTTGCCCTTTGCTGAGTCATCTGCAAAACACTGTAATATGCCTGCGGGGGAAAAAAACAAGATTTTTTCAATGAAACTTGTAGTTGATGTTGTTGATAACAGTTTCACTCATAGTGTTAGCAAGAGGGGTGTCTCGGTGTCTTTGAGACACCCTGGAATCCATTTGAGACACCCTAATTCAGTCAAATTTAACATTGGAAAGATAGGAAAAAATGTCGAATGAGACACCCTGTTCCTTTGAAAATAGTGATTTGAGACACCCTGTTTTTGATTTCTGGCTAACACTATGGTTTCATTGGTTTGATGATTGCTATACGCAGTACCAAGGGTCAATTCACTCATATGACGGCTGTGCAAGTTAACATGATGACTGCAAATCATAGCTAAGAGTATGGAGAGGTTTCACTTAAATCAGATGAGAAATACAAGTTTGTACATATTTTAGAACCTATGTATTTACATAAGAACCTCCGCCAAAGAAAAATAGGTTCTATTATGTACAATATTGTATTTGTCATATTTCTCACCAGTTTAGTAAAACCGCCATTAGCAACTTTACCAACTCTTGCAGCTTTACCCCAAATGGAGCCGGTAGAGCTTCTTGTGCCCTGGTGTTTTCTGAGCTAAGACGCATCAGGAAACCGACTAGTCTGTGGCGTCCAGTTTTACGTCTTGTAAATGTACTGTTTTGTGGTTTCCTAGACCTAGAATTGCACACTATAATACGAGTGAAATAACCTTAAGAACAGCTTAAATTCCCCATCAAACAAGCCATACAGGGATGAACACAGCCACAGCTGTATTGGATCTCTGATGAAACATTTGCCAGAGGAATATCTATACGATAACTGACGTAGCCATGGAAACAGCTCATTTAATGACAGAAACAGTATATCGAGTCAGGCAGAAGCCATTGTGCAAACACTATCACTGACCTATTATTTTATAAAAACTTTCAGTCACATGATGGCATGCCAGCCCAATAGCGGAAAGCTCCCCAAACAACACCAGCAGCACACATAACTGTTAACACCAGAGTTACATGGCGATAAAAAAACAATACACCAGAACAAATAGGCTTCCTGATGCCCATTAGCTCAGAAAGCACAACGGCATTGGAAGGTTGCGCCTGCCAGTGTCTCTTATGTTGAGAAAAAGATTTACCCTAATTCTTCAACCTTTTCACCCACTGAGATTTTTGCAACATAAAACTTTCAGTCAGTCTTACTTGTTAAATCTCAGACACAGAGGCTAATATATAAGTTAAACAGTAGGCTATATTTATTAATAATTGGATTATGCCCTTTCCCAAATTTGCTTGAGGTCTAATTTCAGGTTACTTATTCGACTAAACACACTCAGAGGGGGTGAAATGGTTCAAGAATTAGGGTAGTTTGTTCATTAAGCCTACCTCAAATCCCCCAATCACACAGAGAGCATTGATCTTATGCTTTTCCATGGCTGCTGCTATCTTCTCAAAGCCTACTTTACCAGCCGTTTGTCTGAAGAGGACCACAGAAAAAGAGACATCGCATAAAAGAACAATTTATTAGATTTTTAATGTCCATCTCATGGATATTTCCGTTACAGGATGACTTTGCATTGCCAGTTAATGGAGGAAGATTGATTGATTGATTGATTGGTTTTTAACGCCGTGCTAAAGGCTATTTCACTTATATGACAGCGGTGTATTCCAACAGAAGACGGCAACTCACAACCATAATGTGAAGTCACTTAAATGTTATCACTGTTGGAAAGATAAAGTTCCTCCAGTGCAAAGTTTGACAGCATGAATATAATCTGGAAGCATAATGGCCTTAGCCATTAGGCCAGAGGAAAACTGAGGAGAAACCTAGTAACATGAAGTTTCAATATCTAAAACCCTGTGGAATGGGGCCAAACTTAAATTAAATACTTACGAATAAAAACAAGGAATACTCTAGTCCTATTTGAACAAAGGGACATTACCCTGTCATTTAATACCTGCTGATGCTCATTTTCGATAGGTTACTGGGGCCACTTTCACAAATGTTGTACGACAAAAAAATATCTTACGATGAATTTACATCATGTTAAACTGTAGACTAAAGAATAATTAACTATCGTACGACATTTTGTGAAAGTGGTCCCTGATCACCAAAATAAGGATATGTGAAGTTACATGCGTTGAGAGCAGAATGCTTTGGCTGGACAAGACCACAACAACACCCGGGGGGCATACATATGCCTAGGGGTTAACAACATAGTGTTATCCAGAGGGGTGTCTTTGAGACACCCTGGAATCCAGTTGAGACACCCTAATTCAGTCAAATTTAACATGGGAAAGATAGGAAAAATGTCAAATGAGACACCCTTTTTCTTTCAAAATAGTGATTTGAGACACCCTGTTTTTGATTTCTGGCTAACACTATGGTTAACAATAACATTGACAGAGGTAAGATACTGTAAGGTATGATAACTGGTAGAGATTGCGAGCAATAAGATCAAGCGTGGAGTTAACAGCGCAAGGGAAAATATCAAAAGTTGGTTCTTGACATGATTGCCATTTTGATTTGTTTAAGTTTGTTTGATTGGGGTTTTTAGGCTGTACCCAAGGTTATTTCACTTATATGATGGCATGGAAGTCCGATCGGTAAAGGAAACCACTGTAAACGACGCTGGCAACATGCTAGACATAGATAACATTTACATATTAAACATTAACAAAACAGGACACCACAACTCCTGTGTCAGTTAGCTCCGGGAGCACCAGGACACTCCCACCCAGCCACCCTCTTGTCATTTTGAAAAGATTGCAATAATAACATGATTGGTTACTATGTCGCCTAAAAAAATATTGATTCAGAAACTTATGATGGGGAGATTTTGGGAGCACCTTCGTTGCATGGTAACGTGTTTCTCCTATGTAAAACTTACTTTTTGGTACCGAGGAGTGAGCCTCCAGCCCCGGACCATCCTGTAACCTCTGTCCATGAGATAGGCTTCACCTGACAACATAGCAAATGGTTTGTTTGATTGGTGTTTAATGTCATACTCAAGAATATTTCACCTTATGCCAGACTTTAAAATAAATCATCATATTTTTTTTTTAAATTGTGAGTTTGTTCATAAAGAGTTTACCCTATCTTTGAGGAGACCATCTAAGCTATCCTGTATGCCAAGGACACGGTATCCCTGGGTGAGGGCCAATCGGACGAAGGACCTCATTGTTGCGTTCATCCCACAGGCCGGAGCTCCGATGTTCATCAGCGCGAGATTCTTAGAGTGCTGTCAAACAAAAAATTAAACAGGTTTTTCAAATGACATTAATAATTTTATTTTTTTCCACTAATATTATGAATATTCTGATTGTTTGTGGTCCAGAAAATAAATTTGAAATAAATTTAAAATAGGAATAAGTTTGTTTATTTCTTTCACATAATTTCCACATTATTTACAACAAAAATAAAACAATAATTTGCATGTTTCACATTACGGAAACAACGGATATACTGTACTCCAGAAGTTAGATACAAACTAAGAGCTTGATTTGTTATTATAATCTGTGGATATAAACGTAACAGGCAGCAAATGAGAGACAAGGTACATCAGTTGTTGTCATGTTCATTTATGGTAAGACACAACATCACCAAACTGATGGTCAAACTATTACGATATAAGCCAGTAGTTCCACAGATCAGTTTCTCGCAACATAAAACAGATAAACAATGAACAAGGAAGTCAAGTACCAGATGGTATAGATAATATATTTTGGTTTCATCCATGCCATCAATTAAACATATATGGATGATTATATTTAACTGATGATGGCATTAAGAAAGCAGTAATATTATCTTGTTTTTTTTTCAAGCCAATGAATATGGTTTCACTGCTATGTAGACATTACATTTACACGATTAGGTGTCGGGAGAAAAAAACTGTCATTTACAGAAGTGAAATGCAATATTTGTCAATACTTAAAATTGGAAAAGATATATAAGTTTACAAAATGATAAGGTTAAAGCATTTGACAGTTTACGGCAAAATTGGAATTTTCTTTTTGATATACACAGTTAGCTGATATATGTTTATCATTAACAAGAATTCATGCAACCGAAAATGAAATGTCTACCAATGCTTATTTAAATTATTTTATTGTGTTATCTGTGCTATATGAAATATGGAAATAAAGTAATATTTATTATCTATACCAACATGACTTCCTTGTTCAACTGCCTTATCCTTTAAAACTTTATATATTGACCAAACAAATATTCACATGAAAATATATGGGTAGTATTTAACCCATTGCTTAAAAGGTAGACTTTTAAAATCAAGTCAACATTATACTGCAATGATTTAAGATTACAGAAACTTTCATTAGGCTTTACAAAAAAATCAAGGCACAAGAGAGACATTTTAAATTACACATTAATTTGATGAATTTAGGCAATTAATTAGTTAACTCTACACCAGCATTTAAAAGTGCGAGTAAGATACATTTAATTTTAGTTTTCATGGCATTATTTCTACAGCTATATATCTAGAAAAACAGACTACAATGTGTAATGGTAAAAAGCTAAAAGTACAAAAATCATACACATTTAATGAAAATGCTGAATATTTTAATTTTACTTTAAAAAGAATCCAATTTACATATTCATTTATGGATAATATATTTTTTCTGATTTAAATATAAATCTATTTGATAAAAGACAATTTAAAAAAGTTATATGTTGTTAGGTTACTCAGCAGGTCAATGATGTCATAAAGATACATCACACAGTATTAATGTAGCTACATTGTTAATACATCTTTAAATTGATTACTTTTAATTAATCAGTTAAAGCTTAAACCTTTCCAGGTGAACTAAAGAATCTGCGCAGTCCAGGTCCTAGCTGTTTCACAAAGCGATCTTAGGCTATGTTAAACGTAAACACCATAGCGACCAGTACTGGAGGCATTGTGTTGTCATGGTAGTTACGTTCAACGTAAGCTAAGATCGCTTTGTGAAACGGACCCCAGGCCCCTGTATCACAAAGGGATCTTAGCATAAGTTGAACATGAATACCACAAGGACTAGCACTAACCTACAGTGTTGTTTACATTCAGAGTAAGCTATACTGCACTATCTAACAGATGAGAAATTTCATAGAAGTATAATTGGTAAGAAACACTGAAGTTAAAAGATTGAAAGTTCTCAAAGGTGAAAAAAATATCCATCAAATATCACAAATTACACTGTACAACAACAGTTTAATAATAACAATTCACTATACATGTGCAAAATAAGAATACTAAAGATAATATCTGAAAGAAAAAATGACCGAATTCATGTCAAAGGTGACACAGATTTATCTACGTACCAGGGGCCAGCGATATAAAATGTGTGCCGCTTACATCCAATGTTATTACCATGATTTCCAACAGGGAAGGTATCTTGTGGTTATTTGGTCAAACGACGTGTTCAAGGGTATTTCACTTATATCACGGCGCTGTATTCCAACAGTAGATGGCGACTCAAACACAACCATAAAATGTGTAGTGTATCTGCTGTTGGAAAGATAATGATCCTCCAGTGATAAGTATGACAGCATGAATATTAGCTAGACACATACTGCCCTTAGCCGTTAGCCGGTTGGCGCTTAGCATATGTTAAACTTTACTGTCACACCCACCTAACATCTTCTCTGTTGGACGTCAGAGTAATTATTTTGGACGGCAGCTACTCACGTTTTATCAGACTGGCCCCAGAAAGGTGTTTGGGGGTACTGAACTTAATTAGTCTTAAGACATTTCTCTGCAATATTCCCGAAATGTTTATTTCTGATACATAAAATATATTGATGGCCATTTCTGACACATGGAAGCTATCTAGATTTCATATCTCACAAGACATTTATTAAAATAAAAGTGGTTCTTTATGTTAATCAGTTTGGTAGAATAATTTTGGGAAAAGATATGTTGCTCTACAGTTGAATCAAAGAAGGTTGGATTCCGAAATGTTGTTTATTAATGTCCAGGCTTGCACCGCTGTATGCATGCTACCCCAAAACCCTTTGTGGCAATCTCAGAGTCAAGGTTTGATAGAATTCACAATTACCAGCTTAGCCGTTGTCTGTAAAGTGAATAAAGCATTCAAAGAACTCAGTAATATGAAACTCTTAGTATTTTGAATATTTGACGCAGAAAAGGTTTGAAATACCTTTGAATTCAATCAATTCAACATATTTGAGTCATTGAAGGCTAAGTTCAATTTTATCCAGGGTAGGTTTGGATAGAAATTTGTTTGGTGTATTCTGTCATACCTAATGTTATTTCACTAGGACAGCAATACCAGTGTAATTGGCTAAAACACCTTTCCACTTAGACGTTTCCTGATTAGCTAGAAATGAATCAGCAGCATTGTTAAGAGAAATGAAGGTATGGAGGCTATACACTAAACTGACGTAGCCAAGAGAGCAGCTCTGTCTGACATTGAATTCTATCAAACCTGACTTTATAAAGCTAAACACAACAATATATAGATAGAGATTTATCTGAACATACGCCTTTACTCCTGGATTTTGGCAATACCTGAAATTCATTTTGTAATGGAATGATAGAAAATCAAACAACTTTGAACTGTAAACAATCAATATCAGTGACACAGCACACACCAAGGGCGGGGCAAAGGGTTCTAAAGCTGCAGAACCCAAATTCCTAGAATGTTTGTTTAAAATCATAATAAAAGACAAAGTCTGTACTCAATTTTTGGGCAAACTCCTACAGACATTAAAAGCTGCATTTGGTCTTGATCATTGAACAACATAGGATCGGATTGCAGACCGCTTTATGGCAGTTGCCTTGCAATGCCTTGTTTCAGATCGATTGTTGGCAAGATTTTCCTGACCACAAATTAATCATTTCGAACAACACCAAAATTAACCAAAGACAAGTTGATAATTTTGTAAATAAATTTGAGAAAAAAAGAAAGTGAAAAAAAAAAACTGATGTGCACACATTGATAACATTAAGGCTAGCTGTACAACAAACAACTAAACAGTTGAATATTATTGTTCACAAATGTTCAGATGACAGTACCATAACTTAACAGCTACCGATGGCAAAATCCTTAATTGCACAATGTTCCTACCAACATGCCATGCGATAACCTTCATGCCATGCTGGGTCAGCATGCCATGCCATGCCATCTTCATGCAGATTGTGTGAAACATTGAAGAATGAAGGAACCATGTTCTTCTTAAATGTTACATGTATATTCATGGTGCAAAATATATATTATATAAATATGGAGAATGAAAGTTTTGCATGCCTCCACAGGGATTAGAACCCGGGTCAGCACTCTTACCAAGTTGTGTAAAATATATGTGTAGGAAAAGATACATACACTGGTCCAATACCAGTACCGTAATGACTCAATGTTTACGAACACCTCTTTTCAGTTTAAATATTAATTAAACCCCTGTGAACCTCTTATCAACAACGTGTACGAGTCTATTGTTCACGTGCTGACGGGGATCTTCGGCTATGTAAACAATCAACTAATGGTCACTTTGCTTTTTGCACAATTTTGCATCTAACTGTTTGAACGTTTTCACAGAGAAGTGTTCGTAAACATGGAGTCATAACGGTAACTGCATTTAAATAGTATACCTCTGATACCAGTTATTATATGCATGATTAATAGTGTGAGAAGCTACGTGCTACAGAGACAAACACTGCAGAAAGCTGGTCATGCCCTTTTTGACCCCTGTGAAATAGAAGGTCAGTTGCTCAAAGGTCTTTTATATTTGCATTTATGAGATATAAAGGAACTGGAAAAAAAGGATGGGATTTCACAAACAAATTTCTGTCTTCAACTCCTGCTTTTAATTTTAAAAAAAATGCAGACTAAATGCAGCATCGGTAAAGGTTTTTTTTTTTACATGAATATTTTTGTTTCTGATCAGTTTAACAGAAAATAATTGATTTATTTCCACGTTTGACTAATTTTAAGGGCCCATAAGACCACCTTTAAGCAACTGACCGGAGGTTTGTTGGTAAAAAGGATGAATTTGCAAGTGCAGAGTTACTTCCCCTTAAAGTGATACATACATGCCCATAAAATGACAATACCCATTCCTCGTATGTTTTATTTTGGCCCTGTAAAAAGTTATTTAGAGAGCACAAACAAGTTAACATTGCAATACAACCATACAAAGCAAAGGTAATTATTTTAACACATGGCAGGCGTACAAATTGTAACAATTCCATTCCTTAGTAAATACTCCCTAGTACTGCATGGATGCTGAAGATCTGATGTAAGGGTCAGTCTTTACTTTACATGTATGTAAGTATGTATGTAAAGTTGGGTTTGTCATGAGTCTCTTTACTTAAAAGCTTGGACTGTTTGTTGGATTGAGGTTAAATGCTGTACTTCAGGTTGTTTCACTCATATAACATTGTCCCAGCCTATTTAAAAGTGATTGATTGGGGTTTAATGCCAGGCTCAAGGGTATTTCACTTATATGACGGCGCTGTATTCTATCAGTAGACAGCGACTCTTAACACAACCATTAAATGTGTAGTCAAGTAAGTGTTTTTGCTGCTGGAAAGATAATGTTCCTCCAGTGCTAAGTATGACAGTATGAATATAATCCGGAAACATACTGCCCTTAGCCAGAGGGCTATTTAAAGGTCAATTATCACAAAACTTCAACCATACATTTAATTTGAAATTTTTTAAACTTATTGAAAACAGCATTAACAATTTGAGATTCAATGAGGTACCGGCAGAACTGGTCCGCTAGATGTCACTGTAGTGAAGTAGGACCTATTAGCCGCTGCTCAGCTGTTTTGACAGTACTGGGGTACTGTTATACGTGTATGTGAAAAGCAAGCATTTAAACTTATTGACAGCTGAGCTCAGCATGAATGCATAACTGTCCCACTTCACTCTCGCGCAATCTACCAGACAGCCGGTACCCTATTGCTACTGATTTCAAACGATTATGTCCCTCTAATGCTAAGTACATGTATGACAAGACCAATGTAAGCTTGTGACAGGAAGCCCTTCGACAAAAAGCCATGAATGATCAGAGAACACTTGAAACACTGAATGATAAAGGATGAATGGCAGATTAAAGCAGATAATGGACGAACGAATATTATGGATGTATAAGAATGAATAATAATGAAACAATGCAAACAAATTAACAATTAATTATTTCCAAATTCAAGACTATGAAAGTTATTAAGTTTTTTCAGTTAAAAAGTTTTAACAAAGTAAACTATGCCTTCCCTCTAATCATCTGTAAGAAGATCTTTTTGAGTTTTAAGATAATATTCCTAATAAGTTGACACAGATTGCGGACATGCAGTAGAAGCATTGTGCTCATCATACGTAATACAACAAAAACTTGACTAAGATGAATTTTCAACTTTTGGGTATATAGATAAGCGCCATTTCGGCCTAGATTCTAAGACCGTTTTCAAACAATAATTTTGAACTATACAAATTAATAACGTTGCTCTTTTACCATTTAAGTATATTCTGTTGAAATTTGTAATCATTGCTTGAAAACGATCTTAGCATTTAGGCCAAAACGTCGCTTATCGATATATCCAGAAGTTGAAAATACATCTTAGTCAAGTTTTGGTTATGTACCTAGCTTCTAAATGCCGCTTAAACAAGATGCATAATGCAGTCCCTACTTCGATCAAACTTGTTTTGTGTGCAGCTCAAGCTGAACAGTTTCCATAGAAACAGAAGGGCATAAAGAAGTTGGCATCTATTACAAAATTTTTAATTTTCCTTATCTTCCTTAAGCACTTACGGTACAGCGTAACAAGTAACCGTTCCCCTGCTAAGTATTGTGACCTTGGACCAAGTCTATAAATAAACAGCATGCTTTCCCTTTCAGCTCTAGGAGAAGATATTACTGATCCTATACATGTTGTACCTTTTTCACGGGTTTGTCGGCAGGCCAAAGATAATCATCTGTCATTTTTAATCCATTTGCCTAAATCAGATATCAACACTCATAATAAAGACTAAGAGAAAATGTGATGTTAAAAGAAAAGATATCAACATTATTAAGATGAAAAAGAATGATTCATGTAATGAGATGATTCTCTACAGAAAGATGGCACAGGCTGATATGTTTGATTAGGGTTTTACACCATACTTAAGGTTATTTCACTCATATGATAGCATGTCAGACCAATAGATGAAGGAGACCGAACTACATGTAGACAACACTGGCTATACACTTAACAGCACAATACTTGAATCATGTTAACAGGCCGAAAAATAGGGCACCACAGCGAATCAACGTCTTGACGCCCCTTAGGTCCGAGAGCACCCTGGCACAGGAAGCTTTCGTCAACAACACAGGTTGAAGAAATTGTCAATGGACATACTGTGAAACTTAAAGAAACTGGGGTACTATAGCCACTTATATGATGGGTGAAGAAGGCCAGCCTCAACGTCACTGGCAAGAAGGACAACAAAGGACTGTCACAGGACTCAAAGTTGTAGTGCTAAAAATGCTTGAAAGCTCAACAAATTCAAGGTCTACTACAGTTTAATATCAAAAACAACAATACACGCACAAATAGATATCACCACAACATTCAACACACACAAGAAATAATTTAACATCCAGTCAAAGCAAAAACTAAAGAATTTTAAGGATGAGGACTTTTAAAATGAAAACCAGTTTTAACCAAACAGAAATGAAAAATTTCTCAAATAAAAATTATCAATCGTTTGAAAATCAAGATGCAATTTTAAAAATTGAAGGAAAATAACAACAAATAGAAATATTAAAGTTGAGCCACTTTAAAATTAAACAGTTAAACAAAGTTAATGAGCAGGGATTGGGAAGGGTACGCGCCCTGCGACATAGTCGCATTTAATAAATATTTGGCGCATTATCATTGTTGAACAAGGCACCATCCCGGCGCTTACAATAACGTAAAATGTTAGTCATTCATTATAATTACAGCAGTGATATAAGTTTTGATTTATGCAGTAAAATGAATGCTGGGGAAGCTATATTATATATTTTCCCATATGCGAGAGCACCTCAGCCAGGTGTACTATGGCACCTTGAAAAGTTTCTATGGCCCGCTGTCCCCCAAAATGTCCCATTGACACACTTCAACATGGGGCCATTGTCACATAGGTAAAACTGACCTTCCCAATCCTTGAATTAGTCAAAATTTTGTTTTATAACCATGTATTTTGAGTTAAAGTATTTATAAAAACTCTTGCAACTTTTCAAAAAAAAAGGACTGATGGTTCAATTACTAATTATTAATATTTAGTAATTAATGCTAACTCAAAAAACCAGAGAGGAGAGGAAAGGGAGGTAACTTACAGCACAAATTTCTCCTTTATCATCAATCATGTTTGGTGGAGGTTGAAGCTTACTCAATTTTCTGTAGGTAAATAAGTTATTCTGAAAACTCCTGTGGAAAAACAACAACAATGAAAAAAGAATTGAATAAGAGTGTGATGAATTTGTTTTCACTAGGTTCCTGTTTTCTGACACACAGTGGTAGAAATGAGGCTTTTTACAGGCTTCCTTCTCACCAATCAGGGGGCTGCTCCACAAATCCTTCAAAACATTGAACATTGTTTTTTTCAGTTTTACGCTGTGTTTTTGGTTGTTTCACTCATATGATGTTGCGTCGTCCCAATGGCAATAGATGCCAACAGACAACGACGCCACTGGACAAAGACAGGGCTCAAAACAGGACACCACATCAAATCTGCTTCCTGATGCCCATTCGTTCAGAGAGCACCAAGCTACAGGAAGCTCTTGCCAACCATCCCCCTGTTGCTAAAACATCCAATGATGGAGATGTGGTGTACCGCAAAATCCGCAAAGGTCCAACATAGTGCAGGCTCTGCGAGAGTAGTTACTATAGAAATAATGACTGATCTGCAAGAGTTGGTTGTAGATTCTGTGTGTTTCAAACACACAATCAAACCTTTATCAGTATTTTCGTTTCTTGGGATAAAACACTCTCTGAGATTGGACAGATTGTAGTTCAGAACATCTTGCCGGCTGAGACCCTTGCGGGAATCGAGCAGTAAATGTCGTATACCGAGGCCAATCAGCTATCTGGCCTTCTGCAATTTGTGTTATCCTAAAATACTGGTAATAATGTTAATTTGAAATATATTCTAGACTTTATTCCCTCATTTTTTTAAATGTTACAATCTCTTATTGTTGTAAAATCATACCTTCCCCGGAGTCGAACAGCTTCTTCAAAATTTTTCTGATCCATGGCTTTCTGAACAGCTTTAGTCTGCAGCATAGAAAACAGATAGTCAGCATAAAAACTAACTGAACTCATTGTCATAATAGCAGCAATGTCTTTAACCTAATTATTTACCTACATAAAAAGTAATTTTGTCCACTTAAGTCTCAAAATAATTATACTGTGTAAAATGAAATATATGAGTTTCTTGTATTTTTTTTTTAAGTACAGATAGTGCACCATGGTGTATGTTACTAGTTATGACGTTTGTTGGCCGGTACATACGAAGTATTTACATGGTCAGTTTGGAAATATCAGTCGAGCCGCTAGGCGAGACCGATATTAGCCAACTGACCATGTAAATACTTCGTATGTACCGCAAACAAACGTCATAACTATTTTATTACCCCGAAGAGTCATTGCGTTTGCAAATATTATGAAAAAATCTGTACCATCAG
>JAVFBZ010040762.1:0-10643 GCA_032466195.1 Katharina tunicata
CAGAAGGTGTATATAGACCAGAAAGATGTTTGTATGAATAATAATATATCACAGTTACACAATTGCTATACAAAGGTAAAAAATACAATAATAAAAACAATTAACGTGGACAGGAGATAATAAATATGCCAAATATGTGGGTATAGCAAATAGAAATAACATTTGCATCAGATAACTTTTAGTGATGTTTCAAGATACAAGATACAAGAAATTTTATTTTACGTCGAATATTTGTTACAATAAACATAAGCACTGTAGTGCTGTTATTTCGACAAACATATGTAAATAAAACAGAAACTTAAATAAAGACAGATAAAGAACGTAACACATCAACAATTAAGACAAAGTGTCCATGCTTTGGTTATTGTACGAACAGAAGCCGAGAAATATACTTTTTGTAATGGAAAAAACTGTAAAGTGTTAGTGACATAGATTTAAAACTACATCACATATACATGTATATAGACCAACACAAAGGAGTAAAATAGCACAGCTTCACATGGTACAGCACAACAAAAAAGTTCAGACACACATATTGAATATTAAGACAAACACATGACAAATTGACACACAGACAAAATTAAGTTTTAATTAAATGACAATTTCACAATGTTACACAGAAAAATCAAGGAGCTACACATTTTACATGGTAGAACACAGAGAATATTTGCAATTGAGGTCGTCCAACATGTGGAGCTGTCTGCGGAATTCCTGGTAGGAAAAACAGTTGGATATCACAAGATTAATGAGCAATACACATTCTTTGAGCACATGTATTAACTTCATTACTATCTGGTGAGATCTTTGTGGAAGTGTGTAATAAAAGTGGATTGATAATGGGCTAGGCTGGTGTGCTATGTATGTTTTAATTGTTTACCTTGGGTGATCTCTATGCTTTTGTATTGCTGCTGTTTAAACTGCACATACAAATTATTTTGCCTATATTTGGCTCAAGTGCGGCTGAATTTCGTGAATTGTGCTTTCCAGGTGTCGTGGGTATTATCTTTGTGTGTCCTGTAGGATTACAATAACGAAAGATTGGATGTCGTGTCTAATATTACGACTTTGTTCGAATAAGACACTTTTCAATACAGATCATTTGTCTGATGGAATACTAGAACTGAGCTGTTAGATCATGTACATTCTGCGTCATATGAAAACAAAAACTGTAGCCTGATTCAAATGCTAAGTTACTACAACACATTTTTGTAAAAAGTGCTGTTAAACATCCTTGAACTGAACGGTAGCAGGTTGTCGTCACTGGACAGGATTAGATGCGTTGAAGCCCCAATAACAGGTCACTACTCTCGTACGTACGGTTCTGTAGGGCCCGATTTCATCAACTCGTCCTTGGATTATTGTTGGACTGGTGTTTGATGCTGTAGTCAATAGCATGTCACATATACAGTGTATAAGAGGCAGTCTTGTCGGTGTTAGGTATCTGTCAGACGAGAATAAAGGCTAATCCCATGACTAAACGTTAACACACCGACAAATAATTGAAAGAAAATTACATTCTTGAGAGTTATTCTAGATGCAGTGAAGTGTAAGCAAATGTACATAAGTAGAAAAAGAAATAAAAATCAATAAATAGCTGCTAGTTGGCCAAACATTTAGTAAATGATTAAAATTGAAAATTATTGCTTAAAAATGTAGTTGAATTCAATTGTGAAACAGACACAAAAATAGAGGATAAATAACTGTTGAAAGGAATGATGATAAATTAAGAATGCGGTTAAAGTGTGAAAGGGCGCTAGGTCGAAAAACAGTGAGGAATCGCCACATCATAACTGATGCCTATCACGCAAAGAAACGATTCTATCTCGCAGTGCAACTCAAATATAAATTTAACGACCAGTCTCACCTAGCTATTTAGAATTGACCTTGTAAATGTAGTAAATTTGTTTAGATCATTACGGAACCGAGCCGAAGGTGTTGTTGGGACTGGAAGAGGTGTTTGAAGAAAATGTGAGAGTGGAAGAAGAGCTATCTGCTTATCGAATTTAAGAATATTTTGGTGTAACCAAAAAAATAAAGAATGATTGCCCATGTTATTTTCCTCGGCTCCAGAGCAGAGTATGACATCCATTGACGCATGTAAGCAGAGATGTTTCAGTCAAGATCTTTGGGTGGAATGAGCGTGGATGAAACAAAAGCCCATCCCTCGACGGACTTCAATTACTTTATGAACATACCAGGTAGCTGTAATCCATGTCTGGATGGCAGCGGAACGGGAAAGGGGTTGTCTGTCTGGTAAATCTAAGCTTGCTCTCCAGGTCAGCTGGGACAAGGATGTATTCAACGAGAACATTCGGAGCGACCGTCAACTTTTTTTTCTATATTTTTTTTTTGCAATCGGCTTTTTCTTGACTGAGGTTTCCTAGATCTATCACTTAGATAAACATTGTCTGCAGAGAAACTTCTCCAACGAGACAGATCTGTGCGGGATTCTTCGATCTGTAGTCTGACGTTGAACTGCAATTCAGACAGGTTTGCTTTTTATATGGCGGCTTTATTACTCCTTCAAGGCAAACCGGTAAAAACATTGGGCATTGCATGCAAATAAATTGATTTCGCTTGTCCAAGTGGTCTTTGTCACTGATTGTAATCATTCAAGAAAGACGTGAAAATACGGTTAACTTTTACCTCGTAATATTTTCTTCATATACACAGCAAATTATTTGATTGGTTTGTTTCTAAAATATGTGAATATACGTTACTACAGGGAGTTTAAAAACTGTAAACCTGCCCACAGAAAATGTCTGCATGTTAATATAAGGTCATGTCTGTAGAGCTTAATGGCGATCTTTTCTTTTTGTTTAAAAGCGCATTGTAGTAGTTACATACATCCACATATATTGGCAACAAATTATTGAAATACGCTGCTATGTATATGGAGACAACAGTTTCAAAACAGTTAAAGTTCAGCGTTAAAAGTTTTTGTGTGTACGCTCCCATTTATCATACAGTCGCTGTGGCTTGATGTCACTACCGGTATTTAAAACAGATCATGTTCAGTTATGCAGACTATGGCACCAATAAAATACGAGCATGTATACGCGTAGAAAAAAAATAAAAAAAATCTGGTCGAAAATCGGTGGTCTTGTCCTGCATATAGTTTTTTCCATTGCATTTACGCAGACTTGCTAAAATATTGGAGGATAAAGCTAAAGGGAAACAGAATACTTGAAAAGGTCAAATAAGGTAATAAGGTAAAATGGTACATAGCAACGAGGCACTTAATCGTCTGTTCCAAAGTTAATTTTGGAACAGGCTACGGTCACATACGGTCTCACGAGAATTAACGAGTCCATGGTATAATAAGAAGAGGGTTGAACTCAGGAAGAGTGGTGAAATAGAGAAACAATAAAGACTCGCCTCTTCAAACTGATTCTTGACACGCTACAAACCGATTCCGCCTCCTTGTCTGAACAAATACTAAGACATACGACTAGTCTGAGCTTGTCCATGTGGATTTTTAAGGCAGATTCTATAAAGACCTTCGTCAGGCAATTGTGGTGTAGTTAAGTTTACATTAGTCAAACGTCATATATAAATACCATCAAACCTGAAAACTATACTAGCTTTACATACACAGGGGTAATCGGAAACATTAATCAATTTTGAAATGACGAAACGTACATTAGCATTTAACAGAAGTCGTCGTCGTTAGCAAGAAGATGAGTTATGAGGGGACAACGTAGAACCTTACATTCCCGACATTTAAACAGATTGTAGCAATTCATCAGGGAATATTTTCGGAGTTCGGACGTCTTTGTAGATTTGAGGGATTGCAGCAGTTATCTAACTACCACCCTGTATCCAATGTCTTCAATCTCGGGTGCCTCTTGCTGTCGCCTCATTAGCAAAGACGATCGAGTAAAGCCGTTAGACAGTTATTATTTAGGTCTACAGAGCAAGTCAATACCACGGCGGCATGTCTTGTAATGGTTGAACACCAGAAGGTTGAATACCAGCGGATGTGCTCTGAACTACACAACAATTGCATCACACGCAAAATCACGGTCTTTGCCGTTCTTTATCTTTACCCGAATTGCGCTTTGTTCTTGTTATTGTCGATGCAATCTTTATTTCATCCACTGTTATCATCTGTATCTAACACAATATTGACTGTTTTTGAAAGAACATTCAATCAACATGACAGGAAGATGTGATTCATCGACCTCTGACACGAAATCCATCCTTCAGCTGTCAGAAGGCGACAAACCAAGAATAATATAGGCGCAGAATGACGAATGAACAGTTCGGACCGTGGTCAGACAGGTTTTAATAATTTTCCAATAGATGTGTTTACTTGCTAACGAGGTGGTAAATAAATTGCTCCTTCCGAAAGGTTCTTCAGGTTTGAATAATCTTAGCTCTGTCAATGAATTTAAGAGAACTTAATATTGTTGGAGATTCCTGGAAAATATATGATTTCGTTTTTCTTTGGTGCTCAGGAACATTTCCCGTATTATGATAAAATGAGAACGATAGATAATGAATAATGGATATGTCAGATGAGAGAGGTCGAGACAAAGATAACTCTGACACGCCATCCATCAGTGTCAATGATCACTTTGCTCGTGATCAAGAGTTTTTGATCAACGCAAATATTGGCGAGAAATCATTCTGAGAAATGAATCATTTCTGCTGAAAATGACTTAAATGGAGTCTTAATATTGAGACAAACTATGGGCCTGTTACTTTACTGCTTTATCATTCTGATAGCCCGTGAAAAGTCTCCTAGATTTATGAAGGCACTGCATTCAGGTTCCCGTTCAGAAATGAAGTTTAATTAACTGCAGTTTAATTACCAAACATAGAATTTCATCTGTAGTCACTTATCTGTAATGTAGGTATTATTTACCTTGAGACTCAACTTGCGTTTGCATTTGATGAAGCCACCAGATTGAATATATGATAAACTACATACAATGAGACTTGTCTAAGTCGACATCCGAGTAAACTGACATCTTGTCTAAACCGACTAATTTTCTTGCTCCCGTGGGGTGTCTGTTCGCACAAGTTTCGCTGCACATTGCTTTAAGAGCAACAGGCTCATTAATCGTTTTTGTCAAATTCTTAAATAGTTCGATTCTTTTTTATGATTCCAATATCGTTAAAGAAGGAAAGAAAACTAACATTGTTACTTGGTTTCTATCTTTTCTATGTTAAGAAATATTGTGTACACTGACATCTTGTCTTAACCGACAATTTTTTTCTGGTCCAGTTGGGTGTCGGTTTACATAAGTTTCATTGTAGTACATGTACTTGTAGGTAAATAAACTCCCCTGAATGCTTTGCTTACGTGTTATCACTGATCCATACAATGCAATGTTCACGTTAGCTGTAATCTATTCTGCAGATCTAAGGGGTTAAAATGTACACCACATGAACAGTTTGAAATGTTTTGTTTTTTTTCGAGAAAAACGACTCCTTTCCGGAGAGAAATCTCTAGTTTATTTACACTTGTGTCCAAACAAAGTGTGTTGTTTGGCGAAAGAAGAACAGACAGAACTAATCAAAACCAAACTTCGTTGAGTATTAAATTACCACTGGAAAGTTTTTTGGAGTGTTTTGAGAAGACTTGTTAGTAAAATATTTTATATCTGAACTGTGTAAAATCTTAACTTTGTTAAGTGAGTGTACTAGGTCTTCTGTTTGACATCAATAAATAAAACAGAATAAGGTCCAGTCTGTTATCTTAATAGCATGGGCATGTTAAGATGAAATGATATTGTGTTTCAACTGCTCTGATAGAGCACCACTTGCAACCTCTCTGTTCGTTAAAGGGACACCCGTAAATCTTCCAGTGTCAGCCTTTAGACCAGACGTTCCAAATCTTTAGTTTGTTTGTAATAAATTTGTATATATGGTTCACAATCAACACTTTCTTAAAATAACATACGCACACAAAAGTGCTGAATTTTGCACTAACACAGAATCTCATGAAAAATTGATATTTTTCTCAAGGAGTACAAGTAAGAGGCTTTCCAATAATTCCAACATGAAATTTGTAGGTTGACGGAGAGTTTTATAATAAATAAAAAAAAATCATTTTCTGTCAGAATATTATTCTGTGGATGTGTCAATCAGCTGTCATAACTGAGCCACCCTAAGATATATGTCATATGTATGTAAAACACTAATTTTGAGTGCTTATGATACTTTAATAATATTTGTAAAAATCATATCTTGAACTGTTAATATTTTTGACCAACCAATTTTGTTTGCAAATATCAAGAGGACGCTGTTGTAATAGTGACAAAAATATGCTATCCTTACGCACATATTGGTAAAACCACACAGAAGCAAAACCGTATGGGTTAGTGTGCTGCTTAAAGGCAAAAAAGAGAATTCAATTTGTGATATACAGGAATGTCGTTTAATTCGAAGAAATCTGAATTAGAAGGGATTGCCGAGTATGTTCTGTTCGTTTGAACAAAAACAATTCATAGAGCTCACAATTCCATGTATTTATCAGGTCCCTCAATCCATATGTAATACAACAGTGACATCAACTAGGTAGTAGGAGTTTATTTTTACTATGTGAACGCCAATCTTTGTTCGAACCCGTTATATGATACAGTGATATGAATGGAACTAAGGATGCTGCCACTGGGGTAATGGACAAGTGGACGACGATTGATGATCGGGATGGGAATTGGATTTCCACAGTTAATGATTCACATGCAATGAAATGACCGAGTGCCCAAGCGTACATGTTCAGACATTCATGTTTTAAATGTAATTGTACAATGCCATTGTTTACTTTATTGAATTCTTTAAGTTTATTTTGACGAATGCAAGTAAGAGAAATATCCAATAACATTGCCACGATAGATTGATGTATTTGATAAAACAACGAATAGTACAAAAATACAGGCCAGATTCTTAACAACATTGGGTCTCAAGAAAAGAGATTTTAAAACGAGTTCTGTGCATGTCCCGTTTAGATGATAACCATGTTTTGCATTGATACATGTAGTTTTTCAAAAGACACACCAGCCACAAACTATGTTTATTCTACAGTTCTTTAGCCAGCTTTTCGAAATGCCGCTTGACTTGATACTATATGATCTTTACCAAAGCACAAACGCTTTAAATCGATCCTCGATCAATTGTAAAATATTTTAAACTGTACCAAACGGTATTACTGGCTATAAAACGTATAATTATGATAAATAGCAAATATATAATCTAGTATAAAAGTGCTTTTGCCTGTTCATATCACAACATGTTAAAGTTACAACTGGCTCAGAATAACATTAACCTAAACAGCGTATGGAATACCCTCAATAACTCGCTGGAGGCACATAATCACAATCAACCTGCCGTTAAAAGACATTGATCAATATGTATGAAATTAATTACGTGTTATTAATATACATACCTCTATAACAATTCATAATAGGTGTATTTATGAAGACAAGTTTCAATCCAACGTAATCAACATATGTAAAGGTATTCTCTGATTACACAAAGCTTTCATAAGCCATATTCATTCCTGATAGGGTGACGATGGTGACGGCCATGTCATACTTTTACAGTCTTACTGCTACAGACTAAGAATATAAATCCATTGAGATTTTGTGTTTACCTTTACACCTGTCATCCAGGAAATTAAGTGTATGAAAAGCTAAAATTGTTCTGAACACACGCATTAGGAAGTAACAAGAAAGCCCGATTCCATTGTTGGGTTACTGTAGCATCGGAGTTAGGGATCATGATTTAGCACAATCCAGGATCCTGTAATCGATGCTTTGAAGAAAGCCGACGGAAGCACGGTTTGGATTTCAGGATAACAGGGACAAGGCTGCATTCAACGAGAACTTGTCTCTAAGTGCGGTTAAGGTTTTAAGTTATTCTGGAAAGAAAATGTTTTAACAAGGGCTCATTAAGGCACACCGTATCACGTCGAAGAAAAGGCCCCAACCGGTTACATGCTTCTAGGTTCGGTCTAGAAAATAGGTGTGTTTCAGGCTGATATTTCTAGTGTTATATAAAGATCAATCAATCACAAATTCTGTTTATTCAAAATCGTTATAACAATCTGTTTGCAATGCGAATTGAGGTCATTGGAAATATGGTTTACCCGAATAATGTAACTAAATCACTTATAATGATACATCATCCAAATTTTATTTATCAGATACTTACTGGGTTATCGACGAAGACATCCTTATTACACTGCTCACTTTATACCAGTTTACGTCTAGACATGACTAACAAGCTCCTGTCGGAAGGCATCTCTGAAAGGGATATTAAATCTAGGTTAAAACAGACAGAAAGTCTTCTCAATAGTTGTTAATTTTGTCAGACGTTCAGGAAAAACAATGTTAGCATATGTCCGATTCTTTCTTACATATAATGCGTTAGTTAAATATGTTTCATTTATTTATTTTTTAGTATATTATTTTTTGTATTTTTTGTATTTTTTTTTGTACTTCGTTTGTAATTTTTTTCTTTTGTAAATGTTAATTAATGTATTAATGTTCTTATATGTACCTGTGCAGATTTATGTGCCATGAACTGGCGCGAATAGAACTCGTACACCGAGTCTGCATGCGTCATTAAAACAAATAAACTAAACTAAACTTAATAAGCCCGATAATTACATATTGTTGTCTTTACACCGCTTATGGAAGCATTATTCGTTTGATTGTTTTAAAATCAGTTTAATGTCCATCACAATTGACATAGAACCACGATGTTGATAAAGAGTCTGTTAACAGCCACTTTTATAGGGGGTTTAATTATGTTGAGATGCCGAGCCTTGATATGTCTAGTAGTGATAACAACACAACTTACTCTTTTATTCATTGCATGTTATCGTTTTTTAGACATTAAGTAGTAACTATAATATGGCAGATTAAATAATAAAATATATTTGACACATAGCTGCAGTAACAATATCGTTTATAATGCAAATAACGTATGTACCAACTACTAGTTGAGACCTTAACACGATATATATCAACACTTGATGTAACTTAAGCTGTGGTTTTGTTATTTAGCGTGCTCCCATTCAGAAACATATCTGGCTCGGAATATTTATCCCCTTAAATATGACCTAAAGAAATTCCTAGTGCCAACAAACGGTAGCAGTTATGAAGAATGTAATACAGTAATGGTTTGATATTTCCAAACAAATCTTCTCAAGGTAAAACTAGAATTTTCGTCTATATGAGGGATTATTTATGTCATGTAGCTGTCATCTCGTATTTTAATGGCTTCATTCCTAGACGGCGATTAGCTGACGCCTATTTAGAAAAGGGGAGTAAATCAGTGAGACATGTACTGTTAAAAGGTGGAATCAATTCCCTCGGCGGCAAGTCTTGACGTGGCTTATTTTACGAACATTATTTTTTCTGAAAAAAAAAAACGACCATCTGTATCTGCATACTGCCTATTTGATGATCTCAGACGGCGATTAACTGGAACCATATTAAAGAAATATTTATTATTGTAAGTCCAGATTAATCCCACTTCATGTCTTTTGTAATTTGTTATTTATTGATTGTCTCACAATACTCTGTATGTTTAATACCATGAGTTATTCTCCAAGTGAGGAAGTGTACAACAAGGCATCTTTCTCGCAAGTGTATTTAGATCAATTTGTAGTTGTGTTCATCCTATCTCCATGATAAGACCAGTGACGTTCGACCGGGTTTCTCTAGTTTAATTTTTAACACATTTAATAGTGTTTAACTGTACTGGTCAAAGTCACTTTAAACGATCCTATCGCAGAACGGTCCTAACGTGATTCACAAACACAACAACTTTAACATAATAGTAAATTGGAGCCTACACAAAAACACAAATGCTGATATTTAACGGGTTGGAACTTATTTCAAAGCAGTAAACCTCGCCACTAAGGGTTACTTAAATAACTTATGTAAGTTACAACAACATGAAACCATTGTCTGCAGTGAGGTTTACCGCTTGGAAACGACCTGTAGTTATATACACTTATATCAGAAACAAATCACTAAAATACGCTGTTATGTATATGGGGATAATATTTTGAGAAATACCAGTTTATTAACAAATGAACAGATTTGAGCGAGTACATTGTACTTTCATTTTATTTACTTGCGCTCGTTTAACCTCGTCCCTCGGAAAGCATCCAGGCAAGATGAGCTGTGACGTATTCGAAGCTTAGAGAGTAATGTCATAGCAACGCCAGGACTCAGAGCTACATCTCCGTTTCCTCGCCACAGACTTTCGGCCATCAACATTTATGTACCTTTATTCATTTTATTTTGGTCCACAGTTTGTCAAAACAGTTCACTCTAGTGTCAAAATATCTATTTGGGGTAAGCCCTTATTATCTATGATGGTATCGTTGTGTTTCTGAACCACCTTCGTCCCCACCGATATTCGCAATAGCTTGCTCTCCGTGGACTTTCGGTACCAATACAATACCAGCAAATATCTGGCTTTGAAAATAGTGAATTATGGTCGAAAATCACGGTCTTGTCGTTTAAGTCAATTTGTAGTTGTGTTTATTATACCTCCATTGGTTTGTAACACGGAAAGATGTGCCCATGCTCCTGATCCGCCTGGGGGGGGGGGGGGGGGGGGGGGGGGGGGGGGGGGGGGGGGGGGGGGGGGGGGGGGGGGGGGGGGGGGGGGGG
>JAVFBZ010040795.1:0-10641 GCA_032466195.1 Katharina tunicata
ACTTTCATGGACAGTTTAGACGAAAACAGAAACTTTTTTATCAGCATATGTTTGTTTTAAAGCTTAGACAGACCAAGTTGTTAGACCGTTGATCTCAGATGATACAATTTATATTAGCTTCTCAACTAAATAATCCAGACCGAAAATTTGTTTATAATTAAGCTGTTAATAGGAATGTTTGAATTATAACAACAACATTAAAACAGGCAACGGTATCAGATATATGTGCAAGAAATTAACAAACTTAACCTTCATCTGATATGGAGACAGTGCCCTTGGGGTGGTCTTAATGGCTGTTGATGTAATTATCATCATTGACTTAGAAACAAGTAATCTTGTTGATTCATACAAGGTTTACAATACCCTGCTCGTTTTGAAATACCATGAACCATGAATCCATTATTTGTAATTCATCTTATTCAAACTTCCAGACGAGACTCAATCAAAGAAACGAACAAATTTATATTGGTTAATAGTCTGGGGCCGGTTGCTCAAAGCAGTTATAGTCGCTAATACCCGATTAAATCACCAATCACGGTATTAGAGAAGGCCTTCAACATGGCGTGACGTCATCTAAACTAGGATTAAATTTAATACTGCTCTGAGCAATCTGCCCCAAAATATTTAATGAAATAATACCACCCCAATGTGAGGAGTCATTGGCCATCCAGACGTATATTTTTATGTCCACCTATTTTTAACTGTAACAATGATGTATTTAATTTAAGTTCAGTAATAATAACAATAACGATACCTGATTAATTGACTTCCCACAATAAAACGGTATTTAAAGTGTGTTAATCTATCTTTATTCTAGATAACAAACACAGGTATATTGTATTGTTAAGCGCAATGTGCAAAACAAGCTGAAATCGAGCTGAGGGAGGATAGGTGCGGAAAGAAATGTAGATTTTAACACAAAAAGACATGAATCTCGATAAAATTATTCAAAAAACTAAAACCATGCTATCTTAGTGTTTTATTTGAAGATATAAAGACAGCTATTTGATATAAATAATTTTAAAACTGTGAACTTAAAGTAACATAAGCACTCAAAATTAGGGCTTTACAACAAATTCTGATTGCCTTGATATTAACCAACTTTGAAGTTTGTGCATAAACTAAAACAATTACTTTTAAATGAAAAGTATTAAGTTGGTTCAAGGCTAGTAATAGCCAGGAGAAATCATGCAATAATTCGAATTCAGCGTAAGGAAGGCCGGCCATTTTTCCTCGTATGCATCAAGTAAAGCTTTTGATCTCGCCGGGTTCATGACCGTATATGGAATGCGTTAAGATTTTGGATAGTGGATGGGGCGGGGCTTATTAACGTTTGACTTGGTGTAGCGTCGGTACATGTAAGGGTGGCTCTGGAATTATTGGAAAGCCTCTAACTTGTACTTCTTGAGAAAATATCAATTTTTCATGAGATTCTGTGATAGTGCAAAATTCAGAACTTTTGAGTGCGTATGTTACTTTAACTATAGTCTTATTTAGCCAAGTCCATAATAGGAGATTGTTCCACTTGTTTAAAAGTCTAGAGATACGGTTTTCCTGAAAGAATATCGAATGATTGTGTCACTGCCTTTGAATGTGTGAATGTGCCTAACATATTGAACAGATGGATTGTAAATTTGTTATACAATTGGACATAATAGGCTTATGGATGGGTTACATTCTTCATATAAAGGGGTCCTGACAAAGTTGATTTCATAGAGCAGGTGTGTTACGTAATTTAACAAGATACAAAGACGTCTTCCTTGTGTCAAATTAAGCCGAATGGCTTCCGCTTGTCCCTGCTCACTTAGTTAATACGGGGATTAAACAGATTTGTTATCCAAAGAATAATCTACTTTATCTCGATTGAACATGAACCGCGGCGTCTCCGAGGTTGTCATTTCCCCCCGATTACCCTGTTAGACAGACATTAACAAGTGCACGTTAATGAAATCATCATACAAATAGAATGAGGCTTCCGTTCGAGCAACAGAGCGCTATACTCGGCTAAACGTCTTAAACAATAAAGACTGTTTTCTTATTAACGGTGATTGTTCTACTTTTCTAAATTTCCATCCATACATGATAGAAACATATTACCTTTAGCAAGAAGAAGAATCGTGTGGTGTGCCGTTCCGCATAAAAACGCTAAAAGGCCAGCCCAATACAACAACCCTGATTAAATTTGACCGATGTATTTAAGAACTGAACTAAAGTGAACTTTGTCGCGTTATTTTTGCTGAGTTTTATAAGGTACTATCTAATCCGGTCTCAATTTACCCCGGGTTCAGGCCTATGCGTTTTTCTTTGTAAAATCAAAGTGCCTAGTCTTTCAAATTATATGCTCGTGAAATTTCGGTTCCTCAATCTGTTTCATTTTAAAATACACAAAGTTTCTATTTCACAATACCCAATGAATATATGTAAATTTCTCACGAAGGAGTTCAGCTATTAACATTAATCAATAATTTGTTCTTTTATTTAAGTGAAGAAGTCTAATATTTGGCTTTTTAAATTGCATTCATTTATATGAACTTTACCAGTTTAAAACCTGGGGCTTCGATGGTTTGCTTTTGTTATGTTCTAACGAAAATGAGTTGAGTAAAACGTAAAACGCTGGCGTGTAAATCCAGTTTGGAATGAAAACGTTTACCTGTATAACTAGTTTAAGTGAAAACGTTCGCCTGTAAATCTAATTTGAGATGAAAACGTTCGCTGTCAATCTAGTTTTACATGAAAACGTTATCCTGTAAAACTAGTCTGAGATGAAAACCGTCGCACGTAAATCTAGTTTGGGATAAATATGTTCGCCTGTAAATCGAGTCTGCGACGAATACGTTCGCCTATAAATCCTATAGGAGATGAAAAGCTGGATTGTCATTGTCAGTTTAGAAACGACACACAAATACTGAGTTGCATTATTTAACCCTTCTAATGATTACCCAGAAGACCTTGGGCACTTGCGTTTATTTTCCTTTCATTTTCTTTTCTCTAAGTCAATTTGTTGCGTTAACCTGTTTTTTCGTCCTTGCGATGGTGGTTTCCTTTACCTATATTAATAAAATAACTTTAACTAGGGTGTAAAACGCAAATCAAACAAACTTATACACAAAATATCGCACGTTAATAACATCTCATCTGCAAATTTCTTTAGGTAAAAAAAAACTCTACACGTAAATTCATTTTCAGATATATATATCATGCCAATGCTCTGTTGAATAAATTATTTGAATACTCTTCTAATATGAAAATCGAGTCGGTATTTAATTACACTGATGCACTTGTCACTCTGTGAACTGTCGTGTTTAGTGCACAATTTTATAAGCCATCAACATAAATCAACTTTTTAAAGCAAACTAAGAGAGCAAATCAGACTCATTCCCTTTGTACTGTTCCAGACACCTTAAATGTAGCGGGTCAGATTGGGTGAACGTATCGTGAACAATGAATGGAGACGAAGCGGAGCGCAACCATGTCAACTCTAGTATGTATCTGCTGAATTAGAACAAATCAGTCTTGGAAACAGAAATCAAATTATGCACACGTTTCAAAAGGAATGTGTATCTTCCAATAGTAATTTGAGCTGGTAGAAATACACTACGTTTTTAACAGATTTAAGTATGCTATAAACGTTTCGATTATAAATCTATGGACCAATGATGTTGTCAGTGTAGTAAAATATTGATCATTTAAAAAAAAATTTTCTCATCCACAAAATAATGTCAAATATTAGTTGAACTTTAAATTTGTCTTATTACCACTGATAGCGTGACGTTGTCCAGTTGCAGAAATTGTGTTGCTAACTGAACTAATGACGGACTAACACCTTTGACTGTAAATTAATTATGTTCTATGGCGTTAGTTCGGTAAATCAACCGTAGAGATTAATATAACGATATTATGGCGGCTCAGACGATTGCTGCCTAAAAAAACCAAAGCGACTATCTGCTGTTTGCGGCTTTACATCATCGCCTTTGATACAACACCAAATCAACTGACGAAAGTGTGTGCTTCAAGGCGATTGGCGGCAAATCTGTAAACAAAACTCACAAAATAAGAATAAATGGAGACAAATTGTAACCGATAAACGATGACACAATAACCCTGTTACTTAAGTCACAATTTCAGCTTCCCTGATAATATCAACATTAGACAGAAATCTCGAGAGTTGGTAGTGAGTTGCAGAATTATGGTGTTTTTGTCGCTGTTTTAATGAAAATAACTTACTACATTGGCGTGCGCTGGTTTCTGTTTTATAAAAGTTACAAACTATATTGGCGCGCGCTGGTTTCTGTTTTATAGAAGTTACAAACTATATTGGCGTACGCTGGTTTCTGTTTTATAGAAGTTACAAACTATATTGGCGTGCGCTGGTTTCTGTTTTATAGAAGTTATAAACTATATTGGCGTGTGCTGGTTTCTGTTTTATAGAAGTTACAAACTATATTGGCGTGCGCTGGTTTCTGTTTTATAGAAGTTACAAACTATATTGACGTGCGCTGGTTTCTGTTTTTTAGAAGTTACAAACTATATTGGCGTGTGCTGGTTTCTGTTTTATAGAAGTTACAAACTATATTGGCGTGCACTGGTTTCTGTTTTATAGAAGTTACAAACTATATTGGCGTGCGCTGGTTTCTGTTTTATAGAAGTTATAAACTATATTGGCGTGCGCTGGTTTTGGCGGTTTCAAAATCGTTTGTAATACAAATCCGCTGTACAAAGAAAAAACAGTTTGTCAAACATCGTGAAACTCCGAGCAAACTACATGTAGATCACACAAATATATCATAAAAACCTGTCCAAGTGAGTTGCCTTGAGAAGTGTATAGGAAGAAGAATAGTGTTCCTTTTCTATATTTACAAGTTAATGTTTTGACTAAATGGACAGCTTTTAAGCTGCTCATGATGTCAACATTCGTGATGCCAGTAATCTGGTAATACTCAATAATAATTGTATATCGCGAAGTACTAAATATTTAATTTGATAAATGGAATATTTCTGTCTGGATTCAATAAGTGACTGGTGTCAAGTTTCTCTTTCTCGTCGTTTCTCCTGATTTCCCCCTCTCTTCTCCTGGAAGCCGTGTGAAATCCAATATTACGCCTCATCTTTACCCTAACCACCACTTGTCTAAGTGCAATAAACTTGAAGACACAACTGCAATAGTGTTATGGGCTTATCGGGATATTAATGGTAAGTCTGTGTCGATCTGTCTGTACATAATCCCTTGATAGTAAACTGCTGCGCAACTGTGTTTTAAGAGGTACAACTAGTTCTGTAACTAGAGGATTATGTAGTAAGGCTTGGTCATTGTCATTTAGTGCGCTGTGTAGTCCTATTGTGTGAAAATCAATCCTGTCTATCCACAACAAGTACAATCAATGTATCTTCCGTGCAAGCTCCACTCTTGTCTTTATTAATTGATTCTTATGTTCTCCAACCAGACTGAACACGGGGGCTTGATAAGGAACCTAATAAATTGTCTACGGCTTAAATACGTATCTTCTTAAATCCCCTGATCCAATTTAATCAAGGTCATTGTTTTTGGTAGCTTTTTGAGCATTCTTAGATGAAATGGCTGGCCACAATACTCCATTCCTTGTTATTGGTACAACGTATAGCAAGCCCGCCTTAAATAGAAGCACGTCCTTTCCGGACTATGAAGATAGGAAATCTTAGCAATAGATAATAGCAGGATTAGAGAAACAATCGTCACTTAAGAACGGGAAGTCTTTATTTTCTGAGAGGTTTAGTCGAGGATAGTGCTCCATTGCTCTGATGCTTCTATTATATTGCTATTGTAAAAGACTTCCGTGGTGCAAACAGGTACTGGTATTATTAACAACTACGGACGCACCGCTTGTTCTTTGTATGGCAATGTATTAACTAATAGAGCTTGGACAAGAGGAAGTTCAATTACTTTAATATCAGGCAGGTATTATTCAATCTGGTTGAAACATTCATCGCATCTATAGGCATGTTGTGTACGATTTTATAACAAATTTTGACACATACCTTGACGATATACTACTTCAAGCTAATTTCACTTTATTATTGTAAAAAGTGGAACGCGTCTTACATTTAAATCGAACAAAACAAATACGGACAAAGCATATATTAATTACGATAGTTTTGTTATTGTTGTTCTTATTTTGCTCTAGAATAGGATGAATAAAAAGAATCCCTCATTTTGCAGCTAGGTTACTCTCGACATTTCGAATTGTTATGATTTTAAACCTGTTGAAAAATTGTTTTTCTTAAAATGTTAGCTGTTGTGTTAAGAATTTTTATTTTGGACATGCGGATTTAAATATGACATGCGCTTAAATTATATAAAACTTTGCAAGCCTTCTCTTTGTTGAATATGCGATAACCTGATGACGTCGTGAAAATCAAAAATATTATCTATACGAGCATAACGTGCCTGTTCGTAGTGTCTCCTGTTGTGTGAATATTTTGGATTTCTACAAATAAATGATTCTTATTCTTGCATGACTTGCCACTGTCATAAACTGAAAAATACTTATTTGTCACACTCTCATGCGTTGTTGAACAAGTCGCTATGTTATATAAAATCGATAATGTGTCCTTTCTTTATTTCTGTGATGTTCGTTTTTTGTTTTGTTTTTACTTGTTTGTTTCTGTTTATAAGTTTGTTGTTGTTGCGTTTTTTAATATATATGAAGCAAATATTTCCAACACCTTATTGCCTTTCATGATAGAATAATAATACTTAGCCCCTTTCAGCATTTGACGTGACAAGGTCAGAAAAATAACATTAAAAATGTGTCCATAACTAGACTGTTAGAAATTGAGATATTTTCATATGACGGTGAGTCTATGGGAATAAATCGGTTTAAATCAGTAACAGCCATTGACATTACTACGGTGGGTAAATTTGATACATCATTATAACAACTACCCATGTGTGTACTTTGACCAATGTCCTAATGGAGAAGGGTTCTTGAACGGACGGTAATACTTTTAAAATAAATTGAAAACGACACCGACTTAGTTTCACAGAATTGGTGTGTATGTTTTTATGGCGTTACGGGTTTCACGTAAGGTAATTTAAGTACAGGTAATCATCTTGGTAACAGAAATGTTGATCATGTAATCTACCTATTGTTTCATCTATTTAGTGAGTGGCCTTTGTTTTAATACCCAAGTGAGATGTTTTTGTGTCTTGTTGAATGTCCACCTTGAAGGATTCAGTGGTTCTCGACAAGGAAACAAGTCTGTTCTTATGAATCGTTCAGAAGACTGCATTGAATTTTAGTTTCCATCCTTTAAAGAAGATGTAATTGTCAGTAAGTGTATTTGATAATGCTGCCACATATCACAAAAAATATCAGAAGGAAGCAATTTGTTGTTATCTGTAAAACAACACAAAAAAAAACAAAATAATGTAATTTGGCTTATCAAGCTTTAGCCAGTAAAATATAAACTGCATCTAAAAGCTTAACATAATTAAACACTTAAACCATTTTTTACGGTCATTATTTCACTTTCTTCGTTATTAGACGTTCTTCCGGTAGGTGGTCGGCCTTTTTTGTGTTTTGATTTCTTAAACAGCACAATCTATACAATGTAATCGCTTTCTTTATTGCAGAATTCATAAGTGAATACTGGTCTGTTTCCGCTTTTAATAGCTAGTAGTAAAAAGTTACTGATCCACCTGAAACAAAAATACACCTACAGGAAATTATATTTTTGTAAAAGATTGCTAACATTTAAATCGCATGTATCAGCTTAATTTGTCTTAATTTAACTACAACACGTTAGGCCAACGGACGAATTACAAAAAGTTGTTGGTTGTTTTTCCGAGCTTCGAAACAGATATCGAAAATTGATGTGGTAATTCATTAACTGGATGTGTTTATGTTTATATCCTTTTCTACAGCCTTTCCCAGAAAACATCCTTTACGCAACATTTATTTGGTGATACAGCTTATACTTTTTCTGAAGCTGTCTGGGTAATAATTTTCTCACTTTAATGTTGCAAACTATAAGTAATGTTTAAGTATATTTTCAAAATGTTGACAACCTCTATACAGTATGGATTCCTTCGACTAGTAGGTCGGCTGTCGGCCAACACTGACGAAGCATCTAGGAGATAATATATTCCATATTCCATTCCACAGAAACCTCATGGCGTTATTTTAAATAATAAAAAGTTTGTGGCTGCTCTCTATGCAAATCCATTTCTCTACATGACCCAGGTCGACAAGACCATCTTCCTATAATCAAGAGAATGGACTCAAGGACACAAAAAAAAGTGCTCTTTTGTTTATCAATCTTTTGATGGTTACGAATAATTTAACTAACTTCTTGTGATACATTTGGGAAACGTACGCAATGAACTTGTTTGATTTGAGAACCTTGAACACATAACAGATTAAACAAAACCCTAAAATAATTTGAATTTGGGACAACTAGAAGAAAGACACTCCGCTATCTCTGATAATCTGTTATATCGATTAGGCGTGTTATGGTAAGACCAGTGGGATTTACATACTGGGAGAGAGTTCAAACAATTTCTTCAATAGAGTACAGGAATGATCTATGATTTCACTCTGTGACACAGAGCATCAATCGTGTGAGCTCTGTTAAAGCAGTTATGTTGGTAAAGTACAATAACATTAGCTCAAAGATAGTTCATGTACACTTACCAACTGCTGATAGTATAGTATTTTACTACATCGGCTAACCCGCATGCCTAAGTTTATTATTTACCCAAAGGGTCAATATAAGTGGTAGGCAAGAATTGTAATATTATATTAAGTTACTTAATGAAGCATTTTAATGAAGTTTCTTGGGTTGAGATAAAATTCACTGTGAATAAAACATTATCTTGTGAATTGCCCTAGGTCGAATGTTGAAGTTCTCATTCCCGCTGTTGTTTTGTGGATTCCTAGATTTATACGTGATTTATCTCCTTTATTTTGTTTATTGACAAACATAAACTAAGCTGATTAATTGATCGATTGTTGTCTAACGCCTTGCTGGAGGATATTTTATATGACAAAGCTGTATTCCATCAGCGACTCTTAACACAACCATAAGTCAGTGTAGTCAGTTTAGGGTTCTTGATATTGGAAAGATAATGTTCCTCCAAGTATGAATATAATCTGGAAACATACTGCCCATAGCCAGGGGGTCATAAAACAAGCATTTACACTTTCTAAAATAATGTATGTTTCACCGTTACGCACAGCCATTTTTAAAAAATCAGTCTGTATAGGGAAATGAGAAATTGGATAAAAAACAACAAATAATTTATATCTACAAACAGTTTACTGCCTCAAATATAAAACACAAAAAGCAGGAGACTAGTGTGATTTACAGGCGCATTTCTTTAAGAAGATAAATGGAACATCTCTCCAGGCGGTGCCGATACTTTTTGTCGAATTTCTGTTTGTATGAACGGCAGAGGCATGCAAAATTGTCTTTCTCCACATGTATGAACATGTGAATGCAGGAACCAGGAACAAGCAATTAACTCATTTGTGGGCAATATCTAGATAAAAGACGCTTCTTTAGCCCGTTCGTCCTAGCTGTAGATGAAGGGCGGTTGGTAGCAGGAGAGCCACCTGTGCCCTATTTTTCTCTGAGATTAAGGGCATCGGGAAGCTTATTTGTCACAGTGTCCTATTTTTCGTCTTGTAAATGTACTGTGGTGTCTTCTGTGTTGCCGGTGTTCGTGGTCGTTCTGCTGCGAGCCTCTGTAGCTCAGTGGATAAAGCCCTGTTTAGCCCTGTGTCCCGGGGACGAATCGCAGCAGAGCCATCCAAACTGTTCGTTCAATGCACTGTACTTTAAAATATGGAGTAATTTCGCCGATTACCAAATAAAATAGAGAACTTTCCTGTTCTAAGTCTCTCGGGAAGTTTTTTTAAATGCCCAAAACATAAAGTCTGCATGATTCAACTGAGCGGATGTATCCTAGAAGGTATGTGGTTTCTTGAGACAATTTACTAGATTCCTAATCAGGACCCCGTATTCAGTCTGGTTGAAGAAGCAATTAATAAAGACAGACCAGAGCTTACACTAATAATCAATTCAAGGAACTTGGTGAGGGTAGACCTGGTTGATTTACACACTTGTAGACTAAACAGCGCAATTGTTAAGGCAATGGAATTGTATGATCGTGTTGTTTAGAGCACCAGTTATTGTTGTTCTGTGGTAACAGTGACTTTGCAGTTCACTCTAGCCAGTTTGCGATATATTTTCTAGAATTCATATTCAATTGTCTCAACATCAATATAAAACAGGAAAAGGTAATAGATAATTGTGTATGTATTCCATTTGTGTAGATTTAACTAAATTATTTTCGTCTTTATTATCACCATTGACTTTGACAAACAAGACATCGTCGTGATTCATACACGATTTTAAATACCCTGCTCGTTTTAAAATACCCTGCTCGTTTTGAAATACCCTGCTCGTTTTGAAATACTCTGAACAATGTATCTATTGTATGTTATTCATGTGTCATAATACATGCTTATGAAATAATCATAAACTGTGTTATAAAAGCTCAACTAAATAGAGGATATTACAGTGATTGTTGAACTTGTACATTTATGTTGATCTGAAGCTACAGATAACATATTACTACTTTGTATTGTATTAAGTTGCAAA